>JXTB01000118.1:49115-82685 GCA_002914805.1 Parasponia andersonii
AAAACAAAGAGTAAAAAAAAAAAGGTTAAAAAAATCATTAAGGAAGAAAAATAATAAATAAAAAAGAATGAACCTTTCTTGAAAAAGAAAAAAGAAACTAACAAAATAATCCACTTATCGAAAATTACTGAACAACTACACCCGTTTCAAATATTAAAAAATTAGAAACAAATTTCAACCGACACTAACAATCAAAGACTCCACAGTTGAATTCAAAAAAATGAAGAAACTGGAGGTTTTAATCCTAACTATGGGACGGACCTTAGTTCTTCAGCCATATTCAAGCTCAATAATCTATATTTTGGAATTTTGATAATCTCACACTAATATTACCTGGATAATATCGAGAGATAAGATAATGGAAGACAATAGAAGATAATTAAAGAAAGTGAGATGACATAAGATAGAATAATAAAAGTAACTCAAACTATTTAAAAAAGAGATATAAAAGTTCTAATTTTTGAAATAGCATATAGCCTTGCATTGGATGCCAATGTGTAGTTTTCTTCTTTTTTTTAAAAAAAAAAAAAAAAAGAAAGGGATTCTTAACCAAATGGCCAATTTTTGTCTATTTAAAATATGGTTATTTTTCAAATACTATTAAAACACTGGCCATATTTATCAAAAATACTGAAATAAAACAATTTTTATAAAAAGTATATCGATATCAAAACTAATATAGTTTATTTAAAATTAATATACTAATAGAAAAGATTGATATAATATACACGAAGTTCATATAAAAACTTAAAATTGATATATTTTACATAAAATTAATCTACTTAAAAACAGCCAGATAGCAAAGTAAAATGAAAAAAAAAAATAGACATTTATTAAATAAGTGTAAAAAACAATCATTTTTTAAAATTAATGTGAAAAAAATGATATTTTTTATAAATACTCTTTTTTTAAAATGTCTATTTTTTAAATACTGGACAGTATATAAATGATTTGAATATATGATTTTATGTGATTTTCAATTTTTCTAAAATGTGAGGTGCGCAATTCAAATTGCAATGCATTGCACCGTAACATTAGTTAATAATTTTAAAATAATTTTCTTACTTTTGATTTTTAAGTTTTGTATTCTGTACTAGGTATTATATCTTTACTATCATAAAAAAAAATTGTTTAAAAGGAATGTTAAATTTATCAAGAATGCCAAATTTATCAAACTCATTTTTAATGTCTATTAGTCAAATCATGGAAACTGCATCACACATAAAGGTATAATTTTTGGTTTCATTTCAAACCAATTGGTTTGATAATAGGCAAAATTTGCATTCGGTTTGGCATATAAAATAGGAGTTAAAACCGTCTAAACCGCACCACAAGCACTTTACTATAGCACATATCTATTAAAAATGGACATTTGCTAAAATAAAAGGGAAACGTGCCTATATACTCATTTTCTTAAGCACATTTTTAGAAATACTAATTTTGTATTGTTATTTCACTAGCATCCATTTTTGTACCTACTTTTAAACAAATTTATAACACTAATATTTTATAGATGAAACATACACCGTTAATATTTTATAGATGAAATATTTACCATAGTATACACACGTGAACAAAAGTCATACCTAAAATTTGTATACATTTTAAAACATATAACATAAGTATAAATTTATATAATAAATAAAAATATTCTAAATGTATACCACATATATTTTACACATAAAATATATATCAAACAAATATATTTTTTAAATAAAATAAAATAAAATATCTATAAAATATAAGGCACAAAAAGGGATTTTAAGAGTTTAAAGTATCAAATAATAGTAATTACAAAATTATGGTACAAAAAGAAATAATTCACTAAAATAGCATTTTTGAAAATCAAATATGATATTTTTAAAAAATATTCTCATTATTGATTACCATACATTTGTTATCGGTTTTTGGTTATCAGACTAGTAACCAATTTGGTTACTGGTCTTTGGGTATTAGAAATGTTTAACTTTTCATGACGATATTGTTGGTAGTGCCTCAGCAAGAGCATTGATTATATATGATTTTTTGTAGTATTAGCATGTTCTTAAAGTTTATTTTTAGCAAGTTGGTACATACCATCTTGAGAGAGAGTGTTAAGATTTGTTAAGATTTCTATTGATTTGTTATAAGTTGTTGTCCTTGATTTTTTGCTTAAGTGTCTTTGATTTTCCACTGATTTGTCATTAGGTATTATTTTATGTGATTATAAGCCTAGGAGCTTTAATTATAGAAATATGTTAGTTATGCCATCTATATATTGATGTACTGAATCTTAGAATAATTTTGAATGAAAATTATTATCCAAATTTATACACCTACAAAAGTATAGGCTTTTCACCAGTCAACATAAGTTAATATCTGATTTACAAAATCGCCAACGCCAGAAGAGTCGAGTGATCAAATATCAAATTCCAATGGAATCCGACATCGATTGTTGGCCTCTAGCGAGTGAGGCAATGGTAAGGCGAGCTCGAAGAGTAGCAAAGAGTCATTGTAAAAATGGAAAATGGCTCGTTAGAGGCCGAGCGAGATCCAAGGTCATATGATTAGCCATGAGGCCCCTTGGTGCTTAGGAGAGTCATGGTGGCATGCAAAATACTAGAAAAGAAGTGGAAGAATAAGAAAGAAAAATAGGTGATCAATGATGAGTTTGTACAAGAACATGAGAGAGAGACCATATAAAAGTATTAAAAATGGTGGATTGTGAAAGATATCATGAAGTTTGAGTGTTTTATTATTTAAATCCTGAAATTTGGACCCTGCAAACTAATATCATAAGAATAAGAATTTATGAAAATTAATAAACTTCACTGACTTTTTGACCAATTTTAGTAACAAAAAAATAATAGAAAAATTATGAAATACACAGTGAACATATAAAAAATTAGACGTGTACTATCAAAAAGATATTAAGTATTCCATACGGTATGCAATTGATATTTTTAAAAAGTAAAGTTTAAAAAGTGCATTGATATAAAATAAAAAGGGGAATAAAAAATTTCAACCACAAGATGGTTTAGTGGTTTTGTTTGTTAGCCATTTTTTTTCCTGTGAAGGATTCGAACTCTTCTAGGTATCTTTTCATTTTTTTTAATGTTTTCTTTTGTTCCATTTTAGTTTTTTTTTTAATTCATTTTACTTCTTTGATTTTCTTTCCTTTTCTTTTCTTTTTCCCCCTTCTAACTATTTTTCCCTTTGTCTTTATTTTTTACTAATTACCAATAATATTAATTTGAAAGCATAGTTACTAGTTTCTACTTTTTCAATGTTTTTTTTGTTCATTTTTAGTTTTATTTTTTCATTTATTTTACTTATCTTTTTTTTTTTTTTTTCCTTTTCCAACTATTTTTCCCTTTGTTTTTATTTTTTATGAGTTATTAATAATATTAATTTAAGGACTTGTTGCTAATTTCTAGAGCTGACTAGTTTCTGATTACTAGTAATTGATAACCAACAATTATTCTTGTAATTGATAGCTCATATTCAAATTAGTAATTTATAACTGACAACCAAATTGGTTTATGGTAAATTAGAAACTAGTAACTAAAATGAATGTGCTAACTAGAAATTATAATAGAGAGCTAGAAACTAGTAACCAAAAACTAGTTTCAATCTTACTCACTCTTATTTTGAAGATAACAAACATTTGATATAGTACTAATGTTTTAACTTCAGTGTGTAATGAAATAGCTTTAAGAGTTCTAACTCAAGTTGATCGAGAAATCAAACTTGAAGATAGATACATATTGAAATTATTAGAACTAAACTTTAAGATAGATAATCAAGATACAAGATCATATTTAGATAGAGTATATTCATATTTAGTCTTGTATTTGATTTAGTTTATTGCACACAAATTCTCTTCGCATTAGCTTCTACTTTTCAAAAGAGTTTTCAAAATATATTAAGCTTAAAATGGTTATTTTATTATAAGAGTTTGAAAATAGAAAATAATGATTTTGAATGGGCAAAATATTATTTAAAACATGATATTTTAAGTTTAAATAAATTACAAATATATTTGAAATCATGACTATTTGATATAAGCTAAAAAGAGATTTTCTATTTATAAACTAGAATATGTTTCAGTATGAATACTTTCTAAATTATTGCTAAACATCTTTGTAAAACTAAAATAATTTCACAATAGCCAAAATATTATTTTCAAAATGATTTCCAATGTTTTTAAAGTGTTTAAAATAAATTTAGAAATCAGTTTTTGAAAAATATTAAAAATTGTCAAAATTTGAAAAATAGCCAAATGCTGAAACTGTCAAAATAAGTAGGGTTTTTGGTCTACTAAAAATAGTAGTGAAAAAAATATATCCATTAAAATTCGGCCGTTAAAAAAGTACTATCAATGACTAGCATTTTCGGTCGACTAAAAACATACTTTCGGTCTACCAAAAATGACATAAAGTATGTCTAACGGTTATAAACGGCTAGTTTTCATACAAACTTATAAATATAAGCTATTTTGACAGTTGAAAAAGACTTTGCATAAACTTAAATTATTATCCAACTACTTTCAAAGTACAAAAGTCTATTCTTATATTGAATTAACTTTCAAATCATATTGAGTCAATCTTAGAGTATCTATTGTGCGTTGTTCTCAAATCTCTTACGCCAAAATTATATTTATTTCTTTTGTGAGGAGAATTCTTGAATGTGTTCACTCTTTATTATTATAAAATTATTGAGTATGAGGTGAGATTGGTACCAGAGTCATAAACAACCAATGTATAAGTGAGGTTGTCACTGGAGTCTAAACAACCCGAATGAAGGTAAGGTTATCACCAGAGTCTAAACAACCCGTGAGTTGGTGAGATTGGCACCATTATCTAACAATTTGGTATAGGTGAGGTTGTCACCGGAGTCAAAACAATCCGAGATTAGCGTGATAGAGCCGGAGTCAAGACTATTATAAAGACATGAGTGTGCCTAAGGAGAAATCACTCGTTGTGTATAAGGGTCGGTCAAGCCCACAATCTTGATCTGAATAGTGAAAGCTCGAAGCAAGTTGCCGAGAGTTGGGGACGTAGGCAAACCGTTGTATTTGTCGAACCTTGTAAAAACCGAGTTTGCATCTTCTCTATCTCTACACTCTTTATTTTATTGCAAATTATTTAATTGAGTATTTGATATTTAGTGTGCTTAATATACTTGATATTATTGCTATATGTTTGATATTATTGTTCATTTAGCCTCAAAGTTTCAAAATACTGGTCTATGGTTTTAAATAATTGAAAAGTTTCTTAAAATATTTTAAAACTCAATTCGCCTCCTATTTATTGTCAATCTTGAGCTAACAATAGCTACTAATAACTAGAAACTAGCAATTAAAACGATAACCATTCACTAGTTTTTGTAACTATCCACTAGTTTAGAAATTAGTAAGTAAATTATAATTGGTAACTAGAGTATTCAGTAACGAAATTAGTAATTGATAACTAGTAATTACTACCAATCTACTAGAAATCAAAGCAACCAGTTATTAGCAACAAGTAACTATATCAATTACTAGTATCTAGTAAAAAAAAGATAATAGCTCAATTAAAGAATGAAAAAAAGAAACAAAAAAAATGATTTAAAAAAAGGAATGAGCATGGCTCAATGGAAAAGAAAAATAGAAAAGAAAAAATTTTAAAAACAAAATAGATGAATTGGGAAGTTAAATTAATAGCCAAAAACCAATTATCAGTAACCAATTTTATATTAGTTACTCGTAAGTAGTTTATTAAAAAAAAATTGTAGCTCATTATCCATAATAGAGGAAAAAATGGTAAAAAATAAAGGAAGGAAAAAAAGTCAAGAATGACATAGAGAAAAAAGAAAAAGAAAAAGAAGGATAAAATGAAAAAAAAAATAAAAAAGAAAATAAAAATGAAGGACAAAATAAAAAAAATAAAAAAAACAAAAATAAAATAAAATAAAAATGAGAATGATGGTAATTAGTTTAATTAAGAAAATTGTAGCTCATTATCCCTAGGAGAGGAAAAAAGAAAAGAAAAAAAAATGAAGAAAAAAAAGTCGGAATGAAATGGGAAAAATAGGAAAAAAAAAATGAAAGGAGAGGGAAAAAGAAAATAAAAAAAATAGAAAAATGAAGTAAAAACAAAATAGGGGGCTAGTGGCATTCGAAGCCAAGTAAAGAATAGTAGGGATGACAATTATACTTGTCAACTTTCTTACTTACGGATACCCATTCCTAATAGGGCGAGTAATACCTGATTATTCGGGTAAATAGGATAGGTACAAGTACAAAGTGAAGAACCCGATCTGAGTATGGGATGGGTATGGGTATAGGGGTACCCATTCTGCATATTTGTCCCGATTATTTATAAACATAAAAAAATAAAAAAAATATATATTAGATATATATATAATTGGTTGCCAATCCAGTAGGTATTTTTTTTTTACCTATGTGTAGGTATTTTTTTTAGCCATTGGATCATCATCTAATGGTGATCTAACGGCTATAATGAAGTGCATGAAAAGACATGTATCATTAATGCCATTTCTCTCTCTTACTTTTTAATATAAAAAAATGTGCAAAAAAAATTTTCATTGGCTAAATTGATACCTAGGCATAGGTTAAAAAAAAAAAACCTACTGGATTGGTGCCCTATATAATTTATATAAAATAGAGATAAATAAATATGTATATATAAAAATTAACTTTTATTATTAAAGTATTACTAATTTAAGTATATGATATTGTCATTGGATTTTTTTCCTTCTTTAAATACATATTTCTTTTTATTTTTCAAATTATTCAAATCATATTTTAAAAAATTTTCTACTGGAAATGGGTACTCGTGGAGTAATACCCAAACCTACCCCAACAACCTAAATAAGTAAATAGGGTAGGTATGAATTTGATTTTTTCCCGCAAATGTGGGGGCAAGATAGCCATATCCGCTCCGAACCCGACCGTTTCCATATATAGGAAAAAAAGAAGAAAGCCTATGTCTATTTTGCTAGAGGGTATTTTAAGTTTTCTATTACACTTTAATTTATATAATAAGTGATTTACAAAGATGGTCAAAATTACAAAAGTGCCACCACGTTTTGACTTTGTATTTTTCTGATTATTTTAACATTTTTATGTACCAAAGAGGTATTTCTTTATTGTACTATATACTTGTAATATTTATTTTGTTTACGGTATAATCATTTAAAGCCCAAAAATAATAATATCCTACATTAAAATTGGATTAATCCTTATTATTCTTATTGATTTTGAGGATATTATTATCTTTTACTGGTTAAAATTATTCAAATAGTCAAATTAGGGTGTTAATTTTTAGAAATTCATAATATCAAGGCATTATTTTGTAGAGTCTAAATTTCAAGTTTAAGTTGCAGAATATCCAAATTTCAGAGTATTTTTTTTAACAATTAACCTTATTAAAAATTAGGAAACCGTATATTTGTAATTTTTTTATACGACTGTGTACTGTCTAATTTTCCCGCGCAAAAACATTCTTATAAATAAGAACCCAGGCCTATAAGGAGTTGGATTTATACATGAGCTAGGACTTGGGTCGGGCAACACGAGCTGAGTCGAGAACATTAAAACTGAATTAGTTTTTATTATTCTTATTGATTTTGAGGATATTATTGTATTTTACTAGTGAACGTTATTCAAATAAAGAACTTAAGATATTAATTTTCAGAAATTCATAATATCGTAACAATATTTTGTAAATCTAAACTTCAGGTTTAAGTTGCAGTTGCATAACATCGTATTTTTTTTTAACAGTTGATCCTATTAAAAATTAGGAAATCGTATATTGGTAATTTTTCAACGACCGTGTACTGTCTAATTTTCCGGAGCAAAACCAGTCTTATAAATAAGAACCCAGGCCCGTGAGGAGTTGGACTTATACATGACCTTGGGCTTGGGTCGGGCAACGAGCTGAGTCCAGAGCATTGTACAATTCTTCTTGTTATTATTATTAGTTTCGTTATTCTTGTATCGAGTAATCCCTATCCGGCGTGTCATTTTGGGTTTTGGCGTACACACGACGCACGCACAGCCTCTGCTCTTAGCCATCTCCCATGGCAGCTGCTTTCTCAGTTAGCCAAGCTCTACGCTTCTCGAGTTTCCCAAATTCTGTCCAAAGAAATGGGCTACGAAGCTTCACTCTTCTTCTACCTTTCTCCTCTTCACCTCTTTCTTCTGGTAAGCTTGACAAGAAAAAATGGAGGCAGCCCGTTGTTTCTCTGCTCGAGCTTGGCGGAGTCAAAATTGCCAGGCATGGTAATCACACTTCTCTATATGTATACGTACATGAGGAAAAATATAGCGATGTTTAGAATGAGATGTCTTTGTGATGAAAAATGATAGAAGCAAATAATCTCCAAGTAATTTAATAATGTCCACAAACTGTTTGGTGAAATGCGTGTTAGAGATGTGTATATGTTGTTGTTGATGAAAAAGTTTCACTTTAGCGCAACAAACATAGTCAATTGACATTGTGTAAAATTGGATTGGCATAAAGGCAAAGAACAGTGGTTGAAGCTTCCAGTGACATAAAGGTGGGGTTTCTGAGTTTCGCTTCATTATTTTACAGGCATTTTGTTTCATTATTTTATAATCTTCCAGTATTCATCATTTTGTTTCTTCTTCCTGGTTTTATATTTAGTATACGATCTTTAGACATGTAAAGGGAATAATCTTGTTATGCCATGTGGAAACCAACCTAAATATGGTTAACCAGCTGGGTTTTGGTTAGGAATAATCATTTGGTCATTTTGGCTTTTCCCCGCCTGAGAATAGCTGGATTGGCATAAAGGCTATATTAAAGATGAGTCTGTGCTAGTATGTTTTCTCATTAGGTCTCTGTTACGCTCAATATAAAAAAACAAACATATTTTGGATATGTTTAAGAGTGACTGATTAAGTTACAAGCATTGGCAACCACAATGCTTCAACTAGATCTCGCTTATTTAGTCTCAAATGTTTTTCCTCGAGACGCTGGAAAGTCAGTGGAGTTTCACCTAAACACTGTTTTATAGTGGTCTCTACTCTCTACCTAAGATTCAATAATTTATAGAACTGGGTTAAGTCCACAGATCTGTTTTGGTGTGACAGTTAGGTCCTTCTACTTTCCTTCACATGAAGAATCAGATTAATGTTAATGTTGAATTTGGTCTTTTCATCTGAGATTTATTTGGTGGACCATTTGACCTTTGTCTTTTATTTTTTATTTTTTTTTAAACTTATATTTCTTATTTAATAATAATACAGTATCTGTGTTTTTTTTTTAAACACACCAAATAAAAGATAGTACTAGTAAAAGACAATCTTTTTTGCATAGCAACGAAGTCTTAGTATCTTGCTACTATTGTATTATTGGTAATGGTTGACAACATTTTTCTAAACCATCTCTAAATTTTTATGTCTTTATGCATTTCTACATCCGTTATTGACAACAAAACTAATATTTCTCACCTATTCTATTTTGTGTTATTGATTGATTATATATGTTTGAATCTCTGTTTTAGTAGATGTGGTGAGGGATGATCCTACAAATAATGTTCCGGATACAATTTTTCCTAAGCTTGGAATGAAACTCCACAGAAGAGATCAACATCCGATTGGGATTCTGAAGAATGCAATATATGAGTACTTTGATACGAATTACTCGAACAAGTTTGATAAGTTTGATGACTTATGTCCGCTGGTTACTGTAAAACAGGTAGGTTTGAGAATGAGTGAACAATTAGTTGGAGGTTAATTAAGAGGAACTACTCTAATTCTCCGTTTTTCCCTCCTCCCCTCTCTCTCTCTCTACATATATACATATATATATATATATACACGTAATATGTTGCTAATCTGCTGATGTAGATATGTGATTTACAGGGTTTTTGTTTCTTGGATATTATTTTGTCTACTTTTAAACTTTTAAGATTTGAAGGATGTTTGATTTAGTCTGTTTGAATTTGCAGCGCAGTGTTTTGTAATCTCTCTCTCTCTTTTATTTATTTATTTATTTAATTTTTTACCTTCCCCCTCTTTCTATTTTCCCTTTTTGTTGTAAAAAGAGGATATCTTGTTCTGTGTAGACTATTTATTCTACTTTTCATTTGATATGCATTTAATTTATGCATTTTTCTTGCTATAAATATTTCTGGTTTTTGTGGCTGCTTTCAACCTTGGATAATTCTTCAAATGTCTTTTGATTTCTTTTAGTAATTTTCATAATTGTAAGGCATCTCTTGTACGGAATGAAGTAACTTTGGAAAGTACAAGTACAAATTGGGCGCTGTAATTGTGCATTTTTATTTTGTGCAGTCTTTGTAACAGAAAATGTACTCCTTGCAGAACTTTGATGATGTTCTTGTTCCTGCTGATCATGTAAGCCGAAGTTATAATGACACTTATTATGTTGACTCACAAACTGTTTTGAGATGCCACACAAGTGCTCATCAGGCGGAGTTGCTAAGAAGCGGACACACTCACTTTCTTGTAACAGGAGATGTTTATCGTAGGGACTCCATTGATTCAACTCATTATCCTGTTTTCCATCAGGTCTTCGACTATACCAATCAGTTTCTTCCTTTTTTTTTTTCTTTTTTAAATATGCGTCTCTGTGTGCGTCGTGTGTGTATTTTTTCTTATGATGTATAAGGAACATGTTGTTTTATCTAATGTTCAGCTGTGGTCCATGTGTGACATCGGATGAATTTGGTCTCCTTGGTATTAAAGGTTGTTTAGGAAGGGAGTGACAAACAAATATGGTTTTAATTATTATCATTAGTCTTGGAGTAGTGAGTAATATGTTTGTTTCATGTCAGGGAAAGAAGATAACTAGAGTTTGTTTTATGTCAGGGAAAGAGGAGAACTAGAGTTTGTTTTATGTCAGGGAAAGAAAATAACTAAAGTTTGCGTTATGTCTGGGAAAGAAGATAACATGGACCTTGTGCAAGAGCATGAAAATATGTAGTTGATGCAATAGATGCCAGGGAAACTTTTCAATTGCAGGAACTTATTGTTCATTATGTTAGAATTGTGTCGTGCTGCGAGAATTTTAAAATTGTGTTGTGTGGGGAAAAAGGTAATCTGGTTGGAACAAATAAACATTCTTTTGATAATAGCAGATGAAGACTCTGTTTTAGACGGTAAAATCAGAGTTATCTTCTTGGGTATTATGTTGAAGTAATATCAATGTATTTACTTTTCTTGTTCTAGATAAACTGGAGATTGTCCTTGCAATTATTCTCCGTTCTGTTTTGTTTTGTTTTTTTTTTCCCCCTTTTCTTTCCTAGGAGGGCTTCTGCCCCTCTGATTTTCAGTTGTATTTGTTCTCCTTTATAATAGAATTTTTCGTTTCTTGTTAAAAAATAAATATACATGCAAAACTATTCGAACGTGTAAAGAATATTTCATTCTAGGATAGGGGAATTATAGGATGCACTTTATATTTTATGATAATTGTGTTCATTTCATCACTCCTCCATAGAGAAGATAGGATCCCTTGAACTACGCTTTTCCATTTCTTCCAACAAAGAGTGGCATCTATTGCAAATGTCAAATGTTAGATGGAGATCAAAAGTTTGTCATTTGAAATTTGCATTTTTAGGAAAAGTGATCTGATCTTTATAATTGGTCCACATTAGATATCCTCTGCATGTCATTGTGCTGAAAACTGTGTTATATTCATTGTTACCAAAAAAAAGTTGAAAAAGAAAAAGTACTACTAATAATTAATAAAATTCCGTTTTCAATTTTTAGCTCTTCTTGCCAAGAGGGCCTTTTTTCAATTGGTCATGATCTTTGCTTATCAATTTATGTCGCTTGATTGTATTCTTTATTGCCAGATGGAGGGTGTTCGGGTCTTTTCTCCAAATGATTGGGAGGTGTCTGGGATGGATGCCACATCTTATGTTGCTAGAGACTTAAAGGAGTGCCTTGAGGGTTTGGCACGCCACTTATTTGGTAAAAGCTTCTGGGCTAAATGACACAAGTAATATCAGTTCTTGGTGTATGTAATTGTGACTTGGTGTTGACTTCCATTTAGATATAGAAGTATACGAAGAAAAAGATGAATTGGAAAATTATAAAACTAAGCTATTTCAAAAGAAACTTCATCTTTTAGTGTGATTATAAGTATATTTGTAATTATGCTAAAAAGTTTTAGCGAAGCTTAAAAGGTAGAGATTATACAATCTTGGAGAAAATTGTAAAGGTTACTTTTCTCATTAATTTTGAATAACTTATGTAAATTTATGAGGGTTTGAAATTAATTTGAACAAATTTTCAATAACTAGTTTTATAGTGGTCGTTTTGCTTGAAATTTCATTAACCATGTAGGATATGCTCTTTTGTGAACTCTGGAGTCAGTATGGTGAAATTTTCAGATGCTGTCAAAATGAGTCAATTCTGCTGAAATTTTCAGGTACTGTCGAAATGCGCTGGATTGACACATATTTTCCATTTACCAATCCATCATTTGAACTCGAGATCTTTTTCCAGGTATGCTGGTAACTCTGATAATATTCTATAAAATAACAGTGCAATGCCCTTTTCTTTTTCCTTATTGTTCTTTGCTTTGTCTTAGTAATTTTTTCAGGCTTCAATCTAGAATAGTGGTCCTTATTTTCTCTCATGTGCATCGACTTTTCTTAAGGATTCTTTCTGTCCAAATGAGATAAGATTATTCAACGATTTGTAATTATTTTTTACATTTTGTGCGGAGGTTTGCTTGACCATTCATTTGTGCAGATTCTAAGAATAACATTGATATGAATTATCAACTTCTGAAAATGGTAGTATCATATGAGGACAAAGATAATACTAGCACTGACCATTATGGTTACAGTTCTAGAAAACTAGACACAAGGGTGTTTTTTAAATGCTTTGGCACCTTTCTGTGCACTTTGATACTGGCAACTCTAGTTAGACCTTGTAACGAAACATTATGATGAAAGTAACCTATGTATTTCATATATATATATTTTGAATAAAGATATGCCTTCATTAAAGGAAACAAAACAAATTAAAGCACAGAAAGGACAGCCAGAACTTTAGGGAAACAGAACACTCAAAGAACAAAGTAAGACATCAATGACAGAAAAAGAGAAGAGACTAAAAACCAAACAGAAACTAACTAAAACACTAAAACAACATCCAGAAGGGGAGATAGATGTCAAGCCTTATGTGTTTCAGTATGTGTAATGTGCTGTAGGCAGATACGTTTGTGTTTGTGTTTAAATAATCTTGACATTCATCCATAGTGATGTCCCCTGTAAAGCTTGCTGATTCAGGGTGTCAATCATGGAGCAAGTACTGTTTTGAAAATGGTAGCTAATGGAACATTAGTCTTGCATTGTAAGATCTTTCTGTGTCTTGTAGTAAAAATATTCCTTTTTAATTCACAACTTCAGGTGGTTTGCAGCCTATGAAGCCAGAATTATCATATCCGACACGATACAAGAAATACTCTAGGAAAGTTCATTTTCTGGCGAGGCGTTTGCTCATTCCTGAGCAACCAGCCTTCCTCATGAAGCTGGATTATTGTCTTTTTGGCCTCCCTTTCATCAAGAAATTTTAGTGTTGTGGTTGACCTTTTATTCACGTACAAAAAATTTATACAATTTATCTCCATGGATTACGAACATCAGGGGCGGAGCTAGCCTTTAAATTCAGTGGGGGCATTAAGTCTTATAAGTCATAGTCCATAAAATTGGATCAATATAGTTTAGAGCTTTAGTATAATTTTTGCCAATTTTCAGGGGGGGCATAGGAATATTTTGACTCATTTTTAGTAAAGGCACAAAAATTTTTTCTTTTAAAATACATGTAATTTTTTTTCCCCCCCAAAATCCAGTGGGGCCATATGCCCCCATTAGGCCCCTTCTCCCTCCGCCCCTAACGAACATGTCTTCAAATGTGAGGCAAACTATGCCGTCGTGAACTTTTTTACATAAGTCATGTATTTCAATTTTACGTCATGAATACGTAAAGGTCTACTGGTGTTGCTTTGATGTACCATGTGTGTTCTAAGCAGTGTGGATTTGTCTGGTTACTTGGAATTAAGGAAGAATAGCTTTGTATCCTGGATATTCAAGGGTAAAGATGGGATAGAAATTGTATTTTTTATTTGTTGTATGTTGCCGAGGGAAATTGCGTATTTATCAACATGCACCTATAATGTTGCATAAGTTATGCAAGTTTATATTGGAGCACAGAGGTTGTTTCTTAGTTATGCATATGTTAGTGGTCTTTTAGTTTCTAAAACAGTATGTGGTACTTAAGTAAACCAGACTTGTCGTGGTGCTTCCTAAGGATGCAAGTTACTGAGATGTGTATATTTTGATTTAGGTTTTGGACAGCTGAGTTTAAGGTTTTATTTTAAACTTAAAGTGTGACACTTGTAGTTAGTTTGATTCAGATTTAAGAGAAATAAATATGAAAGATAAATAGAATGGAAAGAGGAAAGAACAACTGAAGGATTTGGGTGAGAAATTTGAATCAAGGGCCATGGGAAATAGAAGATCTAAAGGTACCCCCAAAATACATAACAAGAAAGGAAAACTATCTATGAAAGACAATCCCTATCCCTCACATCCTCCCAAAAATATATCTTTGACTTGTTTCTCATGCTAGGAAGTCTAATTGCCCGATTGGTTTCCAGTCCAAAAACAATTTTATCATTTTGTAAACAAGAAAAAGGAAATCACTTAAGAAAAAACTTGATTGGTAGCTTAGTTTTGGAAATAGAAAAAACCAAGATTCGAAAATTAATCCAACTTCGTTAAAATGAAAATGATAACATAAAATATCGTTATCTTGTTTTCAAGGGATAACAGTGGTTGAGGCGTATGACTACCCTTTTCTTCAGCCATCACAAAGGTGATGACCTTGGACTCCGATGACGGTGACGACCTTGCTCGCCAGTGATGGCAATGATACTCACAGATGTTGCATGTGTGAAGTTTCGTTTGGATCTGCCCGGCTTCAGATCTTTGACGACATTGGGTTGCTTCAGATTTGACAATCCAATGAAGTCCCTGATGCTTCCTGTGGAGAAGAAGGGGATGTGGGAATGGGCTGGAAGGATGAAGAGGATAAGAGAGAAGGGAGAAGGGTGTGTTTCATCTTTAGGAATAAATCGAAAAATCGTTACTAATCAGGTTTTTCAAAATACATGATTTGAGCAATTTTCCAAATTGATAATTCCAAATTAATATTTCAGGAACGTTGTTTTCAAAATGTGAACCAATCAAGTCCTACCCTTCATGTTTCATGCTCTTTTCTTACATGCTTTATCTTTATTTATTTATTTTTATATTTATTTATTTTCGTATAATTTATGAGTGTATGTTTGTATATGTGCTTAGTGACTTATGGACCCTATAAGAAATTATTGTGTTCTGATCCTTTACTTTATGTCCCTTAGAAGTTACTCTGTTCTGTTCCTTTACTTTTTGATGTTCGTATTCAACTAAGATTTTGAAATGTTTAGGTTTTTCTTATATGTTGCATGAAAAGCGTTTGTCGGTAGAATTTTGTTGTTTTTTTGTATACGTGTGTTTGTATATAAAGGATGTCTTGTCCTCCTTGTTCTTATACCTTTCTTGTTTTGGACCAAGTTCTCTGTGCTGCCATAAAAATAAAAAAATTAAAAAGATAAAGTTTTGAAGTGATACTGGTTAGTGGTTAGTCTTTTAGAGGCTTGAAAAGGCAAATTCTGGAGTTTAGTCTATATATGGGTGTTTATATTCATGCTTGAACCTTTAATATTAAAAATAATCTTTTTTTGGGTTACTGCTTGATATTTTTTGTCTTCGGGAGTACTTATGACTTATTTTTATAATATCAGGAGAAGTGGTTAGAGGTTTTGGGCTGTGGAGTTACAGAGCAAGAAATATTAAAAAGAAGTGGGAAAGCAGAAAATGTTGCCTGGGCTTTCGGGCTTGGATTAGAGCGTCTAGCAATGGTTTTATTTGATATACCGGATATACGCCTATTTTGGTCAACTGATGAGAGGTTTACTTCTCAGGTAGTTCCTGAATCAATTTTTGTATTTTCATTGTTTCTCTTTTTTTTTTATTTTTTTTTTACATAATCCTTGTGTTTTATTAAATGTTTCACAAACGAAGTCACATTGAGAAAAAGATTAAGACCATAATGTGCATGATAATCTAATTTGGTGATTTTGGCATACAGTTTTCCACTGGCCAGCTGGGTCTCAAGTTCAAGCCTTTTTCCAAGGTATTATCTGTGACATGCAGAAAAATTCATGCATATAGTTTGAACTGTTGTTTTGCAAATTTGAATGACTTGATTTTAAAAGGAATATTATTCGAGGACTTTAACTTGTTCCCGGAGTCCTCTAGAGATAATATAAAAAAAGTCATCTAAGTTGTCATTTGGCCAAAGAAGTTACCAATTGATTCTTAGTTGAATTTGAGCTAGTTTTTGTTTTTGTGTTGTTTTGTTTTTTCCCTGTTTGTTTCTGTTTCTGAGTTTGCTTTTAATTTTTGTTGTTGTTGTTGTTGTTGTTGTTGGTTTTCTTTTTCTTTTAAGGGTTTTTCTCTTTTCCTGTCAAATAGTTGGTTTTTCTGTGATTGACTTGCAGAGTTTTTTCTTGTGGGCCTTGTTTGGTAAACTATGGCCAATAGTATTCCTTCCCTCTCTATGTCCCTGCCCCCTGCCCCCACCACCCTTTCTCTCTCTTAAGAGAGTTTAGCGTATACGTGTAAATTTGTTTCTATTCTGACACTTATTATAGGATATGATATTCAAAATCTTGAATATTCTGTTTGATCGAAAAAGACCCCAACAGTTCTTTTTGATTAAGAAACCACACTTCATTACTGAAAAGGAAGTTGCAAACTACAGAGTATAAGATATGCTTTATATATTAGATTACAATGAAAACAAAGACATTGGGAACCAATGAAACAACTCCTTTCAACTAAGAATAATCAGAGAAGGTGGAGAATTCTTGAACTTGTTATCATAGCAAGTCCATTATAAAGCATAAAATTTTATTCTCAGATAAGTAAATAACATCTGCCCCTTATCTTTGAAAATTTGACTGTTCTTTCCATTCAAATTTCCTGAAAGATGGCCTACACTATATTGTTTCACGTCACCGCTGACATTTTTTAGTGCCAAAACCTCATTTGTCATGAAATGCCCATGCCAATCCCACTTCCAAAATTTGCACCATAAAAAACTGCTGCAGCCCAGTGCAAAAACATCCATGATTTCTTGATTCTCTTTGCACAACACACTGTGAAGGAGAAAGAGCCATACAAGGTCTCTTGTATTCTTTTTTTTTTTTTTTCCCCCAATAGGGCAGAAGTATTAATCTTCTCATGAAAAATTAACCAATTAAACACTTTGATTCTTTCTGAGGCATCAGATTTCCAAATGAATGAGAATGTTCAAAGATTGCATCTTTTAAAACATGAAAAAGGATTTACAAGAAAAAATACCTGAAGAATCAATAGATTGTCACCTCTTGTCTGTTATGAATGATATGAAGCAACAATTTCCAGGATAGCCAACAAACAATCGGATCTGAAGCTTCTTTATTATTTTAATTTCAACGACAATTGAAATTCCAATTTATGGAGTTACTATCTGAGACCACTAACAGATTGAATTGAACAATAGAGACGTGAACTGCATAGTCAAGGAAATGATGGTTCGGAATGAGTTAGGACCTCCCCAGACATTCTCCCAAACCCCCGTGTTTTGTCAACGTTGCATGGGTAAATGTAATGCTCTCAGTGAAGTTTTATCTTTCAGGTTTCTGGAAAAGTTATTACTATGTCTTTACATTTCCTTTGTAAGTTATATAAACATACATTTGAAAGTGGCCTATTGTTGTGTTCAAGAAAATGGAGTAAAAGACTGTGATTCCCGTTTACTGTCTTGTGTGTGGATTTTATCACTGAATGCCATTTGACTCGCCAGAAATATCAGGCAGCCAAAACATAAGTGCTAATAAAGCAAAGCACTATCTTTGTATATCCTCTGATCCATACAGAAATCTCGACTGTTTATACTGTTCTGGACATAAATCTGCTGCCTGTGAATGTCTTGCAAAATACTAAATTTCCTCTCTTTTCCTTTTGCAGTATCCTCCTTGTTACAAAGACATTAGTTTTTGGATCAATGAATCTTTCACAGAAAACAATTTATGTGAAGTTGTTAGAGAAGTTGCTGGAGATCTTGTTGAGGAGGTATGTCTTGGACTGTTTTGGTTGTATTAATGTTTTTTAGCTACTCTTGTTTAATTTTCTTGAGCTACATCTTTTATTTGTTCTTTTCTTCCCATGATTGTACAGACTGCCCAAGTTGAAGTATCAATTTCTCCGTCCCCATAAAAATAACCCTCTTCCTTCAGGAAATATACACACACACAACTTTAGTCTGGAGCTTCTTTTACAACTACATGAGATTTTAGTAGTAGCCTAATTAGCTAATCAATCTCAATAGTTAGATTGACCAAATTTTGCCTGTAGTTTTTAAATAGAAGACTTTCATTCAATTATAACAACTGACAGCAAAAATTAATCTGGATTGCAAAGGAAAATTTGCTATAAAGTTATTAGTAGTATTTTGTAAAAATTACTTCTCCTTCTAACAAAAACCTATGAGGAGTTCGATTATTGCTTTGTTATCCCTTTCAGAGAATAAAAAGTCAAGTGAGGGGATATCAAGTAGAATTATAAGAAATGTACAGAGGTAAACACAAACCAATGAATCTCAGAAAAGAAAGACAAGCAAAACAGTGGACCACACTAGACAATGTTTCACTATCCTGCAAGAGTACAGATGAAATCCTAAGAACTATTCACCAAAATTAATTTTTCTATCCATAATCCTCTAAGAGCCAAATGTCTTTGACTCTTTAAGACCTACTTTGACAACAACCAAGATCAAAGTAGGCCTTAAACTGAATTTTGCCAAACCGATTGAACTTGTTCTTCAGAGACGAACAATTATGTTGCATGTAACTAATAGCTAGAACCTAACCAATAAGCTAATTTGACAAGCATTGAAAGTCTGAAATTTCCAAGGAGGACAGTTTTTGAGAGATAACAATGATAACCAATATGCTTCCCTCGACTAGTGATATTTCCTCATATATATTATATTCAGGAATGAATATGATCTTTAAGTTCATAGTGTTGCTTATTTATTGTGATTCCTAAATGCCAATGGGAAGTATTTTATAAATTTTTATCTTGACTGCTTACTTTTGAACTCCAGGTGCAACTGATAGACAATTTCACAAACAAGGAAGGAATGACGAGTCACTGTTACAGGATAGCATACCGATCCATGGAACGTTCCCTGACGGATGAGGAAATTAATCAGCTACAGGTATTTCATAAAGTGTCATTTTCTTCCTCCCTTCCTCTCTCTAGAAATGCTAAAAGCTTCAAGTTTTTACTTTAATTCTCTATGCAGTGGGAGGTAAGAGAACGGGCGGTGAGCAAGTTGAGTGTTGTCCTCAGATGAGAATTTCTAGTGCATAGCACATTTGGCAGCTTCAATGATGTAAATTTCTTGGCTCTGTTTAGTAACATGTGCCGAGTGTTTACTTTTTATTCTGTCGAGTTCATTTTTGGCTTGTGGCAACTTGCGCTTCCAGGCATACAAGATGCTGTAGATATAAACAAAGATAAACATTCTTCTTTTTTCCATGTGAAAAGAAATTCTGAAAGTGATAATTTTGTCATTAAAGCAGAAGCTGAAATTGTTTCTCAACATCTTTGTTCTTTGCCACATTTATTTTGTACCAAGTATTTCTAAGTTCCTAAGGCAGTTATATCTTTCATGATAGCCTATTAAAGTTCTTTGTACTCTTCATAATATACTGCATTCCATACGACTTCCTTTGGCACAATGGATAGGAATATTCTAAAGAATTGGACGAGTGAATTTGCAGGATCCGAGTATCGATATTATATAATTGTTTTCTGAATTTGCAAACTGCTTATTGAAACATTATTTTGTTTTTGCAAATATTCTAAAACTTCTATGAAATATTTGTTTGGTCGATTATATGTTTTTGAAATTCAAATTTATTCTTCTTAGTTATGGATTAGGTTTATGAACATAACTCTTCAACTCTATCAAAGGAAAATGCTAAAGAGACTGGTATTTGGTACATATACTAATAAAGATGGGTCATGCACCATTAAATTTATATGTGGATTCTACACCTAGTATTAATTATAGTGTTAACCCTATAACATTGTAAAATAATTTATTAATTTTTTTTTAAAAAAATCAAGCCAAGTATGAAGGAATAATAGGGTCAGTGCTATGTTGAAGAAATCCGTTGTAGCATAAAGTAGTAAAGTATTTGGTAAATTGTAATTTTAAAGTGTTGTGTTTCGAAAAAGCTGTATTAAAGTGTTTAATAAACTGTATGACTGAATTATTGTGCAAATATAAAATGACCAAAGTAAATATCATTATACAATTATACATATTTANACATCAATTGATAATAATGCTCCATTGGTAATAATGTTTAATCTATATGTAGTGAATTTAATATACCGGTTGAGTGGTTGGAGCTTGGACCTGGCATTGTCCAATATAAAAAGATTACAAATTTCATAACAACAATAACAAAGGAAAAACCAAGGAAAAAATAAGGAAAAATCCATTTAGATAAAAAAACAATAATGACAATCCAAAGCCAAGCAATGGAAGTCGAGAATAATAAAGCAAACGAGAAAGCCGATACAAAATTGCAAATAAAATTGAGTCAAAATTTTTAGCAGTGAAGGAGAACTCCATAAAAAAAAAAAGAATAACTGCAGAAGAAAATATATTGAAGTATGGTCTTTGTGAAATTTAAACCTAACTTTTGAGTTCTATAAAATTATATATTCATATTTTAAATTTTTACAAAATTTAACTCTTTATGCACAAAATTACCAATTTGCCCTTCCTTAAATATAAAAATTGATTTGATATATTTTTGTTGCCAAACACAACAATTGTATTATTTCATGCCCTGGTTTCCTTTTCCTTGGCTAATGGGCCTTAGACGAGAGCCCATTAAACTTCTAAACTTTGAAGTGAAAATTAGGCTTGGTATTTTTTAAAAATAAAAAATTAGAAAAAATACAATAACTTTGTTTTTTTTTTTTTTAAGATTTGAAGTGATTTTTATTAGAAAAATATAATTTTTTTAAAAAATATTTTTAAAAAATATCATTCTCTATAATAGTAACTAATAATTGATAACCAGTTTTGATAACTAGTAACTTAACATGTTTATAACAGTTTTAAGAAACCAATAACTTACTTTCATTTTAAAAATGATATTTTTCTAACAATTTTTAAAAAATAATAATTTCTTAATAAAAATTGTATGCTGAATTTTTGTAATTTTTTTTTATTAGTAAAAGTTTTAGAAACATCTTTATTACTAGTCTCGTTATCGTGCCTTCTTTATTTATTTATTTTTTGAATTAAGAATGCCGATCCCAATTTATTTACGAATATAGTTTTTTAGGGATATGTCTTTTTTTATTTTTTTAAATGAGGGATATGTCTTTTATTTGACTAGAATTGCCATTTTTCTTTATGACTCGTACAACCTAGAAAATTGCAGGTTGTTATCCTTCACACCCACCTGCTTCACTTCACCCTCCGTGGAATAATTGAGTTAAGAAAATCACTGAAATTGAAAAATTAAACTATACTCTTAAGGGAATATATTTAAAAAAATCAAAACACAAAAAATCAAAACCATTTCGAACAAAAACAATGAGGTCATAACAAGATTCATTGAAATCGAATGGAGTATTCGTATGTATATTAACTTTTGTGCGGTCTAAAATCTATATATTGGTCAATGTCAAAAAGGGAAAGTTAGCGACCAAGTAGACGTGTCAGGTCGCATGAGAATTTTCTTGATCAAAGAGCGACCTCCTCCGAATGAGTTAAGTGCGATCTCTTCCGAGTGAGTTAAGTGTGACCTCTTCCGAGTAAGTTAAGTACGACCTCTTCCGAGTGAGTTAAGTGCGACCTCCTCCGAGTAAGTTAAGTACGACCTCCTCCGAATGAGTTAAGTGCGACCATAATGAAAAGAAAACTAGATCAAGCTTCATCAAACGGGTAATCTACAAAGAAGGAGAAACAAAGTTTTTTCTTGAAGATTGACCAATCGTTCCATTTAAGTTATTACCTAGTTATATTGTTACTCAAATTGTATTTTCTGATTACACACTTACCCGTTTTCACAATTGGGAAACATTGGGCTACCCTCACCTATATAAAGAGAGTTCAATACTGCTGTGAGGAAGGTTCATCTTTTTTAGAACTTTGAGACTTTTACTTTTACTTTCTGGACACACTCTGTACTTTCGACTCTCACTTTGAAACTTAACGAAACTCTTATAATTCTCCAGAAAATAGTGAAAAATAGTGGACGTAGGCTCATCTTTTAACCCCGACTTGGTGATATTTTAAGAACATAGAAATGATCGAAACTTAATAGTTGGGAAATGTGTGTGTTCGGTGTAGAATGTTAAAAGATTTAACATTGTTGACAAAACCTCCGTCAACATTTGGCGCTAGAAGGGGGGCTATTCTAGCAAAAAAGTTTGTCAATTCCACTTCTTTAACAATGGCAAACACCAGAAATACTACCAGAAATAAGGGAACTAGCCAAAACCAACCCCAAAGTACTGTTGCTACACAGGTAGATCCTGCTTAGGATCAGCCTGCTATGACCGTACTAGAAAATATTGTCCAGAGACAGGATCGCATGGAGGAGGCACTGGTGAACCTTCAGCAAATCACTAGTCAGATTAATGACTCTCTACGACCACTTGCTGAGGGACAGATGGTGACTCCACCACAGCACGAACGTCCTAGAGAACGTCCTATTCAACTACTCGATAGAGGAATTCAAATCCTAGGGACAGGAAACCACGACCAGCAAAAAGCCCAGCATGAGCGTAATGGAGATCGCACCTCCAAGGGAAAAGGCAAGGTCGCAGACTTGCCTCTAGAATCTGGTACTGAAAGTTCGAATACTGATCGTGATCGTGGACAACCTTCTCGGAGAGCAACCGTCAATCGTGATTGTCTAAACAACAAACAAAAATGTCAATCGAGGAGCGTCTTTGAAAGGATTAGTAGGGAGTCTCGACAGAATCCTGCAGACCTAAGACAACATCTAGAACAGCGACGTAGTCAGGAGCGATCCACATCGCATTATAACAACCGAAGTTGAGCTCGTCGCACTATTTCACTGGAAACCCTACAAAGGTCGCAGCAAATCCTACCTGATCAATCTGTCTTATATCGTGATAACGACCAAAGGTCACCCCTACCACTAGTAAAAGATAATGTTCTCCCTCCGAATGTCGATGTTCATAATTTGAGGATCGCATTAGATGCATTTGCTGGCTGGGATGATGAGCTCGCTGATGGGTATCGTCAATTGCCATTCAGCGAGGAGGTTCGACCTGCTGCCTTACCTACTGGATTCAAACTTCCCACCATAAACACTTTTGATGGGAAAACTGATCCACATGACCATATGGATCACTTCAGTGACTTGATGGAACTTCATCGTGTCGATGATTTTGCAGGTT
This sequence comes from Parasponia andersonii, assembly GCA_002914805.1. Taxonomy (NCBI): domain Eukaryota; kingdom Viridiplantae; phylum Streptophyta; class Magnoliopsida; order Rosales; family Cannabaceae; genus Trema; species Trema andersonii. Next base: position 72,723 of record JXTB01000118.1, read on the forward strand.
GCAGATGTTTTGCTGTAACTCTCACAGGAGCAGCAAAGAAATGGTTCCGAGAACTCAAGTCTGGTTCAATTTCGTCCTGGCAACAACTTTAGAATGTATTCTTGAGGCAATTCCAGGCTGCAAAGAATTTTACTATTCCACTGGTCAGTCTCTCTGCTATTCGACAAGGTCTGGAGGAAACTCTATGATCTTACCTTAATCGCTTTACCTCAGAGTTGGCAAAGGCTAACAACCCACTTGAAGGAGGAGTTTTTGTTAGTAAATTGACCTAACACTTAGGAAAATCATGCATGCATACAGATATGGAAAATACATGATCATATCATGAATGCAACGGAAAAAATAGCGGATTTAGGTTTTAAAATTTTACATGGAAACAGTTTTCATAACCATATAACACACATGCATCATATACAGAATCATGTACAACATAAATCAAATCTAGATATAAAATCCTAGAGATGAGATTAGGGTTTATCTCTTGCAGCGTATTTCTCTTTGATCTCCTTATTGATGGTAATCAAATCTCCAACCCTAGATCTTCTTGTCTATACTCTTGCTCTTGGTTGATGAAGCGAGTGGGCACCAAGTCGAAACCTTCGTTAGAGAACGATCAAGAACGTCTTCTTGATCCTATGGAACACTGAGATGTGAGATGAGACTGTGAGATAGTAGGAAACTTTTTCTCTCTCACTTAGCCTAGGTTGGCCGAAATCTCTCTCTCTCTCCCTGTGTCTATGCGTGTGACTCTCTTAGAGTTACTGTGTAGTTTTTTCTCTCATATATCTTATATATATGGGACCCAAAACTGTTAACCCTAGTCCAATTAGGATTGAGCTTGTTCTCCAATTTGGGCTTTGGGTGTATTTTTATAAATATGTCAAACTCATGAAACTTATTTATAAAAATACCAACTTTTGTGTAGAATCATTATTTTTACATAATTCCATGAAACTTATTTCACAAATACCACCAATCAATTAAATAGCTTAATTGAGCTAGACAAGTGACCTAATGGATCCAAATAATCTAAGCTCCAATAATATGATAATTACATAATAACTCTTATTATGGTATTTATATAAATATTATTAGTAAATGGGACACTCTACTAAAGGCTCAATACTGCACTCTTAGATTAAATGTCATGCCTTTTATAGAGATTTAATCAACTAACCTTGATTAACCGATCCATCAAGCATATTTTATACCACATTTATAATCCCTATACAATGCCGTAGCTGGATAGGTGAAATTACCGTAATACCCCTCCAACACCTATTTATCTTTAAGTTACTATCTTTCTATTAAAGAATAATGTTGTCGATAATTTTGTTCTCAATGGCCATTTAGACAAAATTATCAACCAATTCACAAAGTGAATATACTAAGATCTTAGATTTAATTATTCCATGAATCTTGAAAAAACCTAAAGTGGCATTAATGTATAGTGTCCTTAACTATTTGGTGCTCCCATCAATTCATAAGCCATAACCTCCAATATGCCAGAGTTCACCTCTAACTTCATAGAGGTTAGTCTTTTAACAAATCAAAAAGCTATAACCCATGAAAGCAAGTCCAGTCAAACGTCAAGGATTAAGATTTATATGCTAAGAGCTAGTTTGTGATAATATAAGAATTGAGTTACGGCACTCGAATTCTTTATATTACCTGGTCCAGTCTAATATACATAACTTGTTTATGTTGTATTAGTGTTTCTATCAGAAGTCAGATACTTCAATGATTTGAGACACATCATTCCCGTTGAGATAGACAAACACTACAACCTATAGTAAATAAAGTATTTCATCTTTATTTACAGATTGTAAACTACTTCATTTAGACTTAGATAAAGAAACAAGTCTCCCCATAATTAATACTTAATCATGTTTGTTTCTTTATACACATATAAAGTCATGGAATCTTTTTCAGATGAATAAACTATTCAACTAAGATAGTTTAATCTAGCAAATATCATAATTGCATATAAGAGAAAGTTGTTTATACTAAAAAGGGTAAAATTGGAAATCTACTTTTTAAGACAAAAATCCCAACAGTTTTAACTCTAATGATGGCTGGGGTGCGACCAGAGACTAAACTCTGGGAAGAGTTACTTGAGCGAGAATGCAGAGCCCTTGAAGACTTCTATCAAAGAGTTGGTCGGCATCTGAGGGTGGAATCTTCACACAAGAATCTTCATAAGACGACAAAGGGGGGAGGAAAAGATGTTGCTAAAGATGCGACCATGACCAACAATAATAATAACAAGAAGTCAAACAAAAGAAGTAATGAACAATCAACTAAGAAGCAGCCCAAACAGAAAAAGCATGAGATTCTAAGAGCTCCCATGAGGTTCAACAACTATACTGAACTAAACGTACCTATAGATCATATCTATGCAGTCACAAACCAGCAGGACCGATATCGTCAACCGGAATCAATAAAAATGGATAGAGCGAGGAGTGATCCCAACAAGTTCTGCCGGTATCACAATGACATTAGACACGATACTAATAACTACTTTGCCTTAAAAGTTGAAATTGAAAGATTAATTAAAGAAGGGCGGCTACGGCAGTACTCTAAACAGAACAATGAAAGGCGAGAAGAAAACCGACAGCAACCTCCAGAAATTCAAGCGAGATGCGAACTATTTTTGGAAGACCACACGTTGGTGGAGATTCGAAGAGGGCACAAGATAGATACACACGAGAAGCACGACGCAACCGTTTACCAATGTCATGCATCTTGAGCAGACGGAAGCTTCAACGGGTACCGGATATGGATATTACCTTCACAAAGCAGGATGCTAGGAAGGTCCATTACCCGCACAATGATGCGTTGGTCATAAAGATCAACTGTGGAAGCACGCAGCTATGGCGAGTATTGGTCGATAATGGAAGCGCCATCAACATCCTGTACTATGACACCTTCAAGAAGATGGGATTGAGTGAAAGAGACCTAAAGCCCACTGTCACTCCACTTTATGGATTTACTGATAACAACATAATGCCTAGGGGCATGATTGAGTTAATAGTCAACGTTGGAACTTATCCTAGGGTTTCGACGGTAATGACCCAATTCTTAGTTGTGGATTATCCCTCTGCATTTAATGCTGTACTAGGAAGACCAACATTGGGGAACTTCGAGTAGTTACTTCAATCTATCACCTCGCTATGAAGTTCCTAACTCAACATGGAGTAGGCGAAGTGCGAGGCAACCAATATGACGCGAGGACTTGTTATAATAATTCAATAAAGCTAACAACAAAAGATATGACACCTTGCACAATAATGGTCTAGCTACAAGGTGAAGCGTCAGGGGAAACGTCAATCGAAGACCTCGACCCTCGAGAAGTCGATGAAGAAGTCAAGACTGGACCTATAGAAGACTTGGAAGACTTACCGATTGATAGGTCTTCGAAGATACTAAAAATCGGAGCAAAGCTTCAAGAACCTATGCGAGCTTCAGTGATTGCTTTTCTGAAATCAAACTTAGATATCTTCGCATGGTAACATTCGGATATGGTGGGGATTAATCTGAATATCATGTGTCATCGCCTTAATATAGATATAACGAAGAAGCCTGTACGGCAAAAAAGAAGAGCCATGAATCCAGAACGCTGCATCGCATTGAAAAAAGAGGTAGAGAAGCTGCTCGAAATTGGATTCATCATGGAATCTTTCTTCCCAAACTGGCTTGCAAACCCAGTTTTAGTAAAGAAACCCAACGGGAAGTGGAGAACTTGTATCGATTTCAACGACCTCAATAAAGCATGCCCGAAGGATAGTTTTCCCTTTCCGAGAATCGACCAACTTGTAGATGTGACGTCGGGACATGAACTCTTAAGCTATATGGACGCATATTCTGGATACAATCAAATCCCTATGTACGAGCTAGATAAGGAGCATACCTCGTTCATCACTGACCGAGGATTGTACTGTTACAAGAAGATGCCCTTTTGACTCATCAACGCAGGAGTGACTTATCAGCATCTTGTCAATATGTTGTTTGCAAAACAAATTGACAAGATAATGGAAGTATATGTTAATGACATATTGGTAAAGTCGAAGAAAGCTAAAGATCACGTCAAGCATCTTAATGAAATGTTCAAAATTCTTCGAAAATATCAGATGAGGCTAAATCCCCAGAAGTGTGCATTCGGGGTAGGATCTGGAAAGTTCCTAGGGTTCATGGTCAACCAGCGAGGAATCGAGGCTAACCCTCAGAAGATACAAGCACTAATCGATATGCAATCCCCTCGCAAACCCAAAGACGTGTAGAGCTTGGCGGGAAGAGTGGCTGCACTGAGTCGATTTGTATCCAGGTCAACTGATAAGTGCCAACCATTCTTTGAAATATTGAAGGGTTCGAAGATGTTCGAGTGGACGGAAGAATACGAGCAGGCGTTTCAAGAATTAAAAGCACACTTAGGTTCTCCTTGACTCTTGTCGAAGCCAAACCTGTGGGAAGAGTTATACTTATACCTCGTTGTTTCCAAATATACGACAAGTGTTGCGTTAATTAGAGAAGAAAAGAAGATACAACGATCGATATATTACATAAGTAAAAGATTGCTTGATGCCGAAACAAGATATCCAGAGATGGAGAAGTTGGCATTAGCACTCATTGTCATATCCAGGAAGCTTCGACCTTATTTTCATGTGCATTCCATCAAAGTTTTCATGAATTTTCCATTAAAGCAGGTTCTGCAAAAACCTGAAGCTTCAGGACGACTATTTAAGTGGGCCGTTGAGTTAAGTCAGTTCGACATCAATTTTCAACCCCGCATTGCGATTAAAGGTTAAGCTCTAGCAGATTTCATTGCAAAGTTCACATATGATGTCAATCTTCCAACAGAAGTGATCGAAAAATCTGCTATAGAATTATCAAGATTGTGGAAACTTTACATCGATGGATCGTCAAACGAGAATGGAGCCGGTGCAGGCTTAGTACTAATCAGTCCTGAGGGCATAATATTCATTATGCACTTCGCTTCAAATTTCCAACGTCGAATAATGAGGTAGAATATGAAGCACTGATAGCTGGGCTAAAGCTTGCACAAGAAATGAAGGCCGAAATGATTGAAGTATACAATGATTCCTAACTAGTCGTTTGTCAAGTGATCGACGATTATCAAGCAAGAGGAGAGAGAATAATGGCCTACTTATAGGAGGTACAACGACTATTCTCGACATTTATTGCTTATAACATTCAACTTCTTCCTCGCATTAAGAATACTCGGGCAGATGCTCTAGCTAAGCTTACCTCAACAAAAGACGCCGAATTATTAAAGGTGGTCCTTGTCGAATTTCTTATCGAGGTAGAGCCCCAAGTAACCATGTCGGTTGATAAAAAAACCATCGTGGATGGATCCTATAATGAAGTATATACAAAATGGCGATCTCCCCAAAAGCAAAGATGATGCAAAATGACTTCGAATAAAGGCAGCTCGATATATCATCTATGATGGGAAGCTTTATCGAAGAAGTTTTAGCTCGCCGTTATTATTATGTGTTGATGAAGAAAAAACACACTACATTATGAGGGAAATTCACGAAGGAATATGTATAAACTATTCAGGGGGGCAGGCACTTGCGAACAAGGTTCTTAGACAAGGGTATTTTTGGCCAAATATGAAGAAGGATACAATGGAATTTGCTAGGAGGTGTGACAAATGTCAACGATTTGCGACTGTTCCTAGAATGCCACATGTTCCTCTAACTCCAATGACTAGTCCATGGCCATTTACAGTATAGGGAATTGATATTATCGGAATGCTTCCATTGGCACGAGGTGGATTAAAATATGCAGTAGTCGCAGTCAATTATTTCATCAAGTGGACAGAAGCTGAAGCCTTGAGTACCATTTCTGCAAAGAAGATAATAGATTTTGTTTACAAATCTATAATCTTCCGTTATGGTATACCACATACTATAATTTCTGATAATGGGAAACAATTTGACTGCGATGAGTTCCGTAATTTCCGCGACAACTTAGACATCAAGAAGAGCTTCTCTACTGTTGTTCACCCACAAGCCAATGGACAGGTCGAGGCCATAAATAAGATACTTAAATAGAACCTAAAGACAAAGATGGAAGAGCACAAAGGAGCTTGGCCAGATATGCTCCTTGAAGTATTATGAGCTTATCGCACCACTCAACGAACCACTACTGGAGAGAGCCCGTTCTCTTTAGCTTATGGATACAAAGCAATAGTGCCAGTAGAAATTGGAGCGAGCTCTCTACGATGATTTACCTATGAACAAGATCAGAACAATGTACTAATGAGGATTGAGCTCGATCATTTAAAAGAAAGGCACGAGCAGTCTCAGCTTCGGATCGCATCATATCAACAGCGCACTGCTCGATATTATAACTCTAAATTTAGAAGCAGGGGATTTGAAGTTGGTGATCTTGTTATTCGACAAGTCCTACCTAATTATAAAGAGCTCAGTGCTGGTGTATTTGGACCCACTTGGGAGGGACCATATGTTATTGATGCCGTTATTCGACCTGGGACATATAAGTTAGCTTGCACTGGTGGACAAAAGATCGAGCATGCTTGGAATGTAGAACAACTTCGTCGCTATTATCAGTAAAGCTTCATGTATATCTTCATGTATTTTCAACAACCTGGGGGGCATCTTGTATTCGTCATACGCTATTCGTCATTCATCGCATTCATCAATAAAGATGTCTTCTTGTTATTCATCATTCGTCGTCATTCATCAATAAAGATGTCTTTTCTTCGATTATTCAATTTTATTTGGTTCATCTTTTATAAGTTTTATGGCAGTCTTCGAACATCATAAAACTCAGGGGGCAGTGGGATTAGAATGTTATCTTTTACTTACTTCCTAAGGGACTATGCAAACGTCCATTTAGAGGGGTTCGAATTTTAGATCACCGAATTACTAAAATTTCTTAAAATCTTAGGATTTTCTCCTCGCTTCATGCCATAGCATATCGTATTACGCAATTTCTCTCATCGGACAATAAAGTAACTAAGCAAACGTTCATTGTTCGATGTGATATATTGCTTTATTATATTTTGCCATGGAACTTTTGAAAAATAGTATTAAGTTTGTATCACTCATACTTGCTATTTTCTTAAGCAACCTAACCTATCCTAACACTTAAAACCCGTTTTAAGTTAGTTGGATTCGAATCTCAATAACGTACTGATCAGTCACCTAGTGATTGATTACTTGGTTAAATTATTCATCTTTATATTACAATACATCGTTTTATTTGTTTTTTACAGGAATAAACATCTGACAAGAAAATATTCATTGATAAAAGCTCGCACATGTATGCAAGCAAAGTATTACAAAAAAAAAAAAGATCATCCAACATTGTTCTGAAACTTTTAAAATAAAAAAATAAAATTTATGTAGATGTACTCGCTCCACCGTCTTTAGTTTTAGCAGCTTTGGCTTCTTTCCAACTCTGGACAAGCTCGACCACATCTTCACCAAGGATAGAAAAGTCAAAATCCGGATGCTCGCAGAAAATATTGTATATTATAGTCGACGAGGTAATGTCATTAGCTTTTTCTTTGAGCTCCTTGCTTCAGTGGCCTTGTACTCTTCTATAGCCTTGTGTGTCGCCTCTGTTGTCGCCTTCTTCAAAATATCTGGATGCTTGAAGATAGTCTTCTCAAGTTCTTTAATTTTTTTCTCGAGCTTCTCCTTTTCAAGCTTTTCCTTGGTTAGACCCTCGCGCAGCTGCTGATTCTCCAACTCAAAGGATTTTATCTCTTCTTCGCGAGTCTTCTCCGAGTCTTCGAATGCTTGGATTATTCCTTCGATTTTTTCGCCTTCTCCAAACATTCGAGAACCGGGTCATGCATCAAAACAGTAGCTGTAGTGGTCTGAAATTATAACACACATCAATACAAGAAAAGTGCGTTGAAGAGTGAAGATAGAAGATGTTTACGTTTGCCAACATCTTCATTGCAGAGCTGAAAGCGACCTTGGCTGGTCGTCGTTTCATCCTCTCCCAACCATCCTCAGAAGTGAAACGGTCAATAAAGGCCGCACTCATGCCAGCTTTTTCCGGTAGTTGACGAAGGAGTGCGAAAAGTTCCTCGTCCTTATCGACCTGGCTCGGTCCCTCAGAAGAGGTGGCTGTCTCTTTGGATGGCTCAGGTTGGCTCACAGTTTTTGAGGGCTGAGGAGGAGGCGAGTTTGTTGGGATATCCTCGAAGGTGACTTTTCATTTCTTTGAAGTGTCAACCTTCTCTTTCCCTTTCGTCGAGGAAGGGGGCGTGCTGTCTAGTGTCTTGGAATTTGCCATTGACCCCAGAGTTGAAGGCGGTGCTCCCAGTCCGCTACCAATTGCCATATCTGTACAAATATGATTGGTTAGCATGCGAGATGTATAATGCGACAAAAAGAAAAAAAAATAATAACTACCTTCTTGCTGCTGAGAAATTGGTGGTGATGCAGATTCTGAAGACAATGGTTCTGAGACGGTAGGAGTGGCGGGTGCTTTTCATTTCCTGGGTTTGGAAGACAAGGCACCCTTTTTCCTTCTATTTCCTCGGCTTCTTTTTCGAGCTCGATGGTTTGGTCGGACGGTTAGCAGAATCTGGAAAAGTGGCTCCCCTTGGAAGCAGTCTGCAAGCCACTAAGTTCTTGGTCATCCCAAGCCTCTTCCAATCAAATTTTTCGGTTGGAAGGTTGTTTATTTTATACACCCTTGCGAGCTGCTCTTTGGAGAGTCTTGGTCGTTCTCTATTATCTGCGATGACATACAAATGCGATCAGAATAATATATTTATATAGAGAAAAATAATAAGCTGAAAGTTACCTACCAGGGTTTTGAAAGAAGCCGTTATCCGCGTAATCAAAGTGGAAAAATGGAATCTTCCATTTTCTCATGTTGTTACGGACTCCGTCGATAATTTTTATTGCTTGGTTTGACCACTTGCTCGCAAAAAAGAAGCCGAAGTCTGATGGGTTCGATTTCACTTGGTAGAACCAAGCGAACTTTTCAGGAGTGGGGGATTCTAAACCTAATTTATGGTATAATATGTACAGACCTACCATGTATCTATATATGTTTGGGGTTAGCTGAAAAGGGACAACTCCATAATAGTCGACGATTGATTTTATATATGGATGAAGTGAGATGTGGACACCACTTCTGAGAATTGCTTCTGAGAATGAGGTAATTCAGCGATGAGGTGTATGTGGTCGATTGAACTCTGTGAGAAGGCGAAGAGAGACGTCGATTTTGTAGTTGCATACGATTTTTCTGAGCTTGTTTGTTGTACAACTCGTCTTTATATTGGTATATGACCAATCTCCTTCTACATAGTGATAACCCATTACGAATGTAAGGGCACCAAGGCCACTGGTCTTGAGGGAGGTCGCCTATACGAGGACTACTCTGCCTGACCTCGGTTATTTCTACTTCAGGTTCTGGCTTGTATTGGATGATTCTCCTGAGAATGCATTCCCCTCCTTGAATTCCTCACTACTAGACATCTAAAAGAAGAAATATGGGATGGGTTTAGTCCTATGTGAGCATCAAGGATCTTTGCTATATGCGAGCAGTTTGGGGCCATATATCCTAGGATTGTATCGACAAGCTGTTCGTCGGATTTTTTCTAATCGATCTACGAATTCATCAAAAACTGTTCGAGCAACTCTTCGGTAATTCGTCACTCGACTGATTTTGGTTTTCAAACATCAGGGTTTCAGATCCTAAATTTCTCCTATGGGTTCGTCTATCAATCATCTAAAAATAATTTATTCTATAAATTAATGGAGAGATTTTGAAAAATTCCCATTTTTTCGTCCATCGGAATGTGGGGATAGTTTTATGTTCAGGGCATTTAGGTTCTGCGATGTCTTTCTATTTCTAGAAATAAGCTCTGTAAATGAGGGTTTTCTGAAAAATCGAAGAACAATAAGAGAGAGAGAGAGGATATATACTAACCTTTCTTCGAAGACT
>JXTB01000118.1:94138-117590 GCA_002914805.1 Parasponia andersonii
TGTTAGATCTTGTACTACCAAACATCCGATGTCCAACTTTTTGTCCTATCATCGACTCAACCCCTCTTTTCAGGCTTTTACTTCTCAAGTCTCTACAAAAAGCATTCCTTCTAACATTGAGGAGGCTCTACAAGATCAGAAATGGAGAGAAGCAATTCGTGAAGAAATGAAAGCCTTAGAAAAAAATGAAACACGGGTAGTTGCTGATTTACCTAGAGGGAAGAAGGCAGTAGGATGTAAATGGGTATTCACTATCAAATACAACTCGGATGGGATGATAGAGAGATATAAAGCAAGGCTAGTTGCCAAGGGATTCACTCAAACTTATGGCTTAGATTACCAGGAGACCTTTGCTCCCGTCGCTAAAATGAACTCAGTAAGGATCTTGTTTTCTCTTGCTATAAATTTAGACTGGCCTCTACATCAATTTGATGTGAAAAATGCTTTCCTTCATGGCAACTTAGAAGAAGAAGTCTATACGGAATTGCCTCCTAGATTTGGGAACTCAAGTAGTGGAAAAGTTTGCAAATTGAAAAAATCACTGTATGGCTTAAAACAGTCTCCTAGAGCTTGGTTCGAGAGATTCTCAAAATTCTTAAAGAAATTTGGCTTCACACAGAGTCAAGGAGATGATACTTTATTCTTCAAACATTCACCACAAAAGAAAATCACTGTACTTATAGTCTACGTTGATGATATCATAGTTACAGGTGATAACCTTGAAGAGATTAGAGAAATGAAGACCCATCTAGCCAAAGAATTTGAAATAAAAGATCTGGGAAACCTTAGATATTTTCTTGGAATGGAGGTTGCAAGAACAAGAGAAAGCTTATTTGTTTCTCAAAGGAAGTATGTTCTTGATAAACTGAAAGAAACTGGATCTCTAGGGAGCAGATCAGCAGCAACACCAATAGATCCAAATGTCTTAGCAATGGAGACAGTCCAGTTGACAAAGGAAGATATCAAAGACTAGTAGGAAAGTTAATCTATCTTTCTCATACTAGACCTGATATTACATATGCTGTTGGAGTGGTCAGTCAATTTATGCACTCTCCTATGGAGTGCCATATGGAGGCAGTTTAAAAGATTCTAAGATATCTCAAGGCTACACCAGGAAAAGGGCTTCTATTTAAGAAGTCTAAGCATCTACAGATAGAAGTGTATACAGATGCAGATTGGGCTGGTTCCATTACTGATAAAAGGTCGACATCAGGATACTGCACTTTCGTAGGAAGGAACCTATTACATGGAGAAGCAAGAAACGAAATGTAGTTGCCAGATCTAGTGCAGAAGCAGAATACAGAGCAATGACTCAGGGAATATGTGAAGTTCTATGGATTAAAATGATGTTAAAGGAGCTGAAGCTAGAACCTACATCACCTATGAGACTGTTCTGTGACAATAAAGCCGCAATCAGTATAGCTCACAATCCTGTCCAACATGATCGAACAATGCATGTGGAAGTAGACATGCACTTCATCAAAGAGAAAATCAAAAGTGGGCAGATCACTACACCTTATGTGACAACTAATCAACAATTAGCAGATATTCTTACTAAAGGAGTCACAGTAGCAGTTTTTGAAGATTTAGTGAGCAAGCTAGGAATGAGTGATATTTACTCACCAGCTTGAGGGGGAGTGTTAGAATATTGGCTGATTATTCTCATTTATGGAGATAATAGCCATTGTTGATTAATTTCCTTTTTTATGTGTGGTAGGTAGGATTTCTTAGAGTTAATTTCTGATTTGAATTGCTGTTATTGACCTTGTATAGCTGGTCATTTAATTCCTAGATTTGTATCTGTCATGTATATAGGTTGTATGCTTCTTTGTAAAAATATACTGAAATTCTAAACTTATATTTATTTCACAAATAAAGTGTCCTTTCCAGTTTCATCTATTGGTTGTGGAATTGGAATTGGAGTTGGAGTTTCGATTATGTTTGGTAATGGATCCAGTTTCATCTATTGGTTGTGGAATTGGAATTGGAGTTGGAGTTTCGATTATGTTTGGTAATGGATCTTTGGCAGCTATGGGTGGTATGGATGGTGATTGAGATGGTGGAGTTGATGTATTATCCCATTCCCATAAATGAGCTTCTTTGTCCCTATTCTCCCCCTTGAAGCGAAGTTTGGGAATAATATGGTATTTCTTCAAAGATTGTGACATCCCAGGTAACAAAAGACCTCTTTGTTTTAGGGCAAAAACATCTGCAACCCTTCTTTGTTGGAGAATGCCCAAGAAATATTGTTTTTATGGCTCTGGGATCGAGTTTGGAACTATATTGAGAATGAACATAGACAAATGCGGTGCAACCAAAGGTTTTGAGGGGAAGGTTATTGATGAGAGTGTTAAGATGTGGAATTTGGTTTGTAAGAACTGATAGAGGAGATTTGAATTTCAAGATGCGGCTCGGTAACCTATTGACAAGAAAAGTAGTGATTAAAATAGCATCACCCCACAAATATTTGGGTACATTCATAGTGAACATTAGAGCACGAGCCACCTCTAGCAAATGTCTATTTTCTTTTAGAAACTCTATTTTGTTGTGGTGTGTCAACATTAGAACTTTGATGAACAATTCCCTGTTGGCTAAGATAACTACCCAAAATAGATTGGAAATATTCACCCCCATTGAATGTTCCTAGAACTGAAATTTTTCTGTGGAATTGGGTTTGAACCATGTTGTGGAAATTCTGAAAAATTTGACTAGTTTCAAATTTCTCTTTAAGCAAATAAACTCAAGTTACCCGTGAATGATCATCAATAAAAGTGACAAACCATTGTTTTCCATTCAAAGTAGTTATTCTAGACGGACCCCAAATATCACTATGAACTAGAGTAAAGGGCATGTAGGTTCATATGGCTTTGGTGAAAAAGGAATCCGAGTATGTTTTGCAATTTGACAAATATCACAAACAAATGAAACAGATTCTTTATTCTTAAACAATGTAGGCAACAAGAACCTTAAATATGAACTGGGGTGGCCAAGTATTTGATGCCATAACATTATTTCTTTATCAGAAGAAACTAAAACAAACGACACTTTAGACACAAGTGCTTGTTTACTCTTAGACTCTGTGTTCTTAAGAAAATAAAGCCAATCATAGACAAAAGCACTGCCAATCGTCTTCTTCGATGATGGGTCCTGAAATTGACGCATGGAAGAATGAAAATTAATCACACAATTATTATCACGTGTGAGTTTACTAATGGACATCATATTGCATTTTAAATCTGGAACATATAGAACAGAGTGAAGAATAAGATCTTTAGAAATTTTTGTTGAACCTATTCCAACAATAGTAACTAAGGACCCATCTGCTATTCTTATTTTAGCAGAACTAGAATACTGAGTACAAGAAGAAAAATGACTAAAGCAATCTGTCATGTGATCGGAGGCACCAGAATCAATAACCCACGGTTCTTGGATATGAACCGAGGAGACTAAGGCTGTATGGTTACCATTGTGTGATATGGTGCACAGTCTTGCATTGGGATTTGGTTTAGGTGGTGATGGTGTTGGAGTGAGAAGACGATAGAGTTGCTTGAGTTGTTCCTTATTTAGTGAAATTAAGGAGTTTGGTGGCTATTATTGTGTTGAAAGTTCTACTTCCGGTTTCTCTTGTGAGACTTGAAAGCTTTTCCCTTCATTCGGCTTCCGAGAAGTCTAGTTTGCTGGTTTCCCATGAGTTTTCCAGCAAGTATCTTTGGTATGTCCAAGTCGCTTGCAATGATCACAACAAGTCGGCCAGTTCTTTGTGGATTATTGTTGCTGAATGGCGGCCCTTGGGCAGCTAAAGCAGAAGCATCTGATGTTGAAATCGTTGTATCATTGTTGGGGCTCCCCAACATCACCTTCTTTCGGCTCTCTTGTTTAACTTCTGAGAATACTTCACGAACATCAGGTAGGGGCTTAATACTTAGGATCCTCCCATGGACATCATCTAAGGTTTTATTCAGACCAAGTAGAAACTTGTAGACTCGATCTCTTTCCACTATCTCCTTGTACAACTTGCGATCTTCAGCACAATGCCATGCTACTTCATCAAAAACATCTAATTGCTGCCAGTGGCATGATAAAGTGTTGAAATATTCAGTTACATTCAGATTTCCTTGGCGAAGGTCGTGTATAGCACCCTTGAGTCCGAAAATTTTTGATGTGTTTTCCTTGTTTGAATTGCTCCACTTCACTGCATCCCACATTTACTTTGCAGTTTTGTGTTACATGAAGTTCTCACCCATTTCGTTGGTCATGGAGTTGATTAACCATGATCTAACCATACTATATTTTGTCTTTCAAGCTTTAAACTTTGGATCTTTCTCCTTTGGTTGTATGGCATCACCAGTGAGATAATCTTCTTTTCCTCTTCCTTCTATAAACATCATCACGGAGTGTGATCATTGGACAAAGTTCTGGCCATTGAACTTGTGACTTGTGATTGGCTGAGTTGGAGCTTCAAATCCGATGGTTGGACTTGGATTGACAGCTCCGGATGAACCAGAGGTAACCTCGGATGAGGTTTCTTTTCCGCTGGCCATCCCGTATTTTGGCATTAGATCTGGCAGATAAAAGAATGTTCAGAAACCTGCTCTGATATCATGAAAGCAGAATTGGAACAAATATAATCTGGCATATTTTATTCATTGGCAGCATTACACTTAAATAGACTTCACCAACCAAACGGGTTGACTAATCAAATATAAAGAAAAAGATCTTCCTAAAAACATGGCAGATTTGGTGTAACAACCAAATCTGATTTTATTAGAAATAAAAAACTAATCCTAGTCTATCAGAAAAGATTAATAATAGGAGATTTGATAATTGAATTAAAAATTCTTCCTAATTGATAAAATCTAATCAAATCAGATTGTTTTGATCTGCCAACAGATGGACTTGAGAAAGCCATAACTACCATACATATATATGTCCTGCATGTATGGCACATAAATCTAGTTCTTTCTACAAGGCTGCAATGGCAGTTTAATTTGTTAAGTAAGAAAAACATTAAAAGCCCATAGTGTGTTCTCATAAAGTTTTCTCCATTTTTTTCTTTTCTATACAAAACAGAAACTGTATTATTATTCAGTAAAGATAATACAAGTCATAGGCATGGGGACGAGATAGCCACCACAAACTGGAATTTCTATACGGAACAGAAGTATTATTATTCAGAAAAGATAATACAAGTCATAGGTATCGGGGACAAAATAGTAAACCACAAATTGGAAAATTACAAATCTTTCAGTTCCTTGGCAAATCAGAAAACTTAAAGATTATGTTATCTCAGCTAAATTCTTTCTTTTTTCATCTGTCCTTTTTCCCTGGTTCTAGTCAGCACAATTTGTGCTATTCGGTAGGCAAATATGATTACGTGCAACTACTTATTAACATTATACACTGGTTTCATATTTTTATGCAGATATGATCCACGAAAGCGTATAACAGCAGCGCAAGCTCTAGAGCATGAGTAAGAATCTGTTTACAATGATATAACTGCTGATTCTTCATGTTATTAACATTCAGTGTCATGTTATGTATCCATTTAAATTCAATGCGTCAAATAGGTACAGAAATCCCATATTTAATGGTTAATTGCTTGATACCTTTTCTCTCAAACAATGATAGGAAGCTGCTTACCTTTTTACTAATTTTACTTCGTCTTTGGTTACAATATCTGAGTAAGTCCTATGAAATAAAACAAAAGAAAAGGAAAAAGGTCAACAGAATAGTGTACAAGCTCTTCAACGTTTTGATACTTGATTCACTTTTTGAGGTAATTTTCTCCTGTGTTGGTCTTGAATAATATGCTACATAGAAACTTGCTTTGAAGGCTTCTGCTTGAGTCAACTGGTCGGTTCAATCCTGTGGCATCTTTATACTCTTATTAATGCAAGGCTATACAAGTAATGCTGCCTTTAATCGCTATGTGTGCCTTGATTTCTGGACCATTTAATACCTATGAGGACTATTTACAACCTATGACTGTCAGACATTGCTCTCTTAGAATTTCTTATTTACATTAAACTGAAGTAAGAGATTAGTGAGGAAAGGTATACATGTATCTACAGAAGTTTTAAACCATGAAGTGTCACCTATACATGATCTTGGATTACAAAGACTTGAAGATATTATGGCGGGAACAGTCTTTGATTTCTTGCTTATGAGCTATTATTGCTGGTTAATATCCAATTTATTAGTCTCCTTAATTTTTTGTTTCTCAGGTATTTTCGTCTTGAACCTCTACCAGGGCGAAAGTGAGGTTTCTCTTTTTTATTTTTGTATATTCTTTTTCAAATTTGGTCTTGTTTTTCTTGATGTTGCATAATTATAACATTTGCTACTCTAGTTATTCACCATTGTTTGAAAAATATTGGAGAACCTATGAAAAGAAATGAATTGACAAAAAAAAGATATTGTACTCAATATCATGTGGCATATAGTCTGCCCATTTTATCCTTCATTCTGACCAGGTATTGATAACATCAATGTTCAGTGCACTGGTGCCCTCCCAAGGAGAGAAAGTTGTGAATTATCCCACTCGTCCAGTAGATACAACTACAGACTTTGAAGGGACAACTAGCCTCCAACCTTCACAACCAGTACGGTTTAATACTTCCTTTGCTTGTGTGCGCATGTGTGCTGCTTCTTCATCTTCTTCTTTCTTTCTTTCTTTTTTGTTTTTTTGTTTGTTTTTTTTTTTTTAAAGGAAGATCATTTTATTAGAAGAATAGAATAAAAAATACAAAGAGAAGGATGAGAAGGCATTGATAAAAACAGGACAGCCCAATCAAGTAAAGATAGCAGGAAAAAAGATATCCTACACTCCTTAGGTCCAGAGACCCACAAAGAAACCTCAAGTTTAGCCCTATCCCAAAGAAAATCATCTCCAAAAAAAATCTTTAAAGATGCTTTGTGGCTTACAACTTTGCATGGAGTTCCGTTCCAATGCTGGAAATGTTTAAACCTTATGCTTTTAATGAACTTATAATATTATTGTTAATGTTTAGTTTTAGGATAGCTGTAATTATGGCAACACGAGCCCAGATAAGGTAACCGCAAGTGAATTTATACTTGGATAGAGGACTGCTATCACCCTGGGAAAATGTACAATAGTAAAAGACAAAAGATTCTGGAAAGATTGAGAATATATATAAATTGATGTAATGGGACTCCATTACCCGCTACAAAAAAACAAGTTGACTTGGAAATGAAAAAGTGAATTACGTAATAAAATTACGAGATACCTTTAAACTAAATTTATTTTCTCTTTTTCTTTTTGATTAAATTGAAGTATGAACGTTGTGAAGTGGCTCAGTTTGCTTAAATCATTCCTTCCCTGTGTAGACTCTTTTTTTTTTTTTTTTCCCAAATAAGAAAGGGAGGTTTCTGTTATCCTTGAGTTCTCTGATGGGTGATTAATTTTTTTTTGTGATTATAGATTAGTTTAATGCGTTTTCTTGTAGTTTTTTTTTTTTATATTATAAAATAGAATTGCTTGTCTCTTATCGAATACTTTTAGTGGTTGTGGTACACAATTGTTTACATCTGTATGTTTGTGAGAAATGTCAAGTACTTTTATGTAGGCTTGTGATTTGTGATACTTGGTGGTGAATTACAGTTTAGTCAATGATACAATTTTAACGGAAATGGGTAGCATGGTTTTTGCAATGCATTTTAAATTGCATGCCTATAAAACTATCAGCACAGTTCCTATCAAAGTTGATTACAAATCTCATGTTTTCAGACATTCCTCACTGTGTGACGAGTGCATTAAAGAGCTATTATCAACTATAATCTTGTAATTTTGTTATCACAAGCAAACGCATATTCAATTCATTATCTATAAGTCTACGAAGTCTAACAACATTAAACAGGTTGGGTCTGTGATGCGGTTGTTTATGTACTGGTCATTTAATTCTTCTCTTTATTTTGATGATCTTTTCCTTTTACTGGTATGCGTTAAAGTGCTTGCCGTACAGGCACATGCAATCACACGCATTTTCAGTTCTGTACATAAATGGGTAGATTGCTTATTAATGTTGTTGCTGAAGGTCAGATGCTTTTAGTGCCTCACAATTTCCTATTTCCTACAATGGGTAGCTAATGAAACAATTAAATATCCATTTCTTTTCACAACACCTCTTTCCTGCTTTTTTTCATTTCGTTTGCTTGTTAATTGTTAAGATTCGTACGCTGAATATGCTTTGAAATTGTTTTTTTGTGTCAGCTAGAATTTTAATTTCTACTTCATGTATAAGCTGAATATGCTTTGAAATTGTTTTTATGCGTCAGCTCGAATTTTAATTTCTACTTCATGTATATACTGCATTACTCGCCGCTTCATTTCTCTCTCTCTCTCTCTCTCCCTTTTCTCTTCCTTTTTATGTGGCTTTTAAAGTATATAATTGTTCTTATAATGCAAAGCATTTTTTTTTTCCAGAAACCTTGTTAATATGCGAAGCTTTTTCCTTCGTTGTCTTTAATCTTGTATTCCTTGATGCATGTCCGCATGCTTATGCTCTGATTGTTTGGACCAGGTGTCATCTGGAAATGCAGTATCTGGAAATATGGCAGGTGCTCACGGAGTCCCAGGTAGATCTGTACCTCGGCCCATGCTTGGCATGCAGAGGATGCAGCCTCAGGGCATGACAGGTTATAATCTTGCATCTCAGGCTGGAATCGGTGGTGGAATGAACCCTGGTGGCATCCCAATGCAGCGAGGTGTTAATCCACAGGCCCATCAGCAGCAACAGGTATTTCTTGTCGATTTTTGATTTACTTGCTGAATTCTTGTTTCCTTTCACCCTTACATGCCTCAACCACTTTTGAGCAGTTGAGAAGGAAAGACCCAGGAATGGGAATGAGTGGGTACCCTCCACAGCAGAAACAGAGACGCATGTGAGGTAAACAGCTCTCATAACTCATCAGTTCACTGCAAAAAATGTGTTTATAAAGCACCGTTTCTTATATTTGGCTTCTTGCCTTTCTAGTAAATGGGGGTACTGTAAGGCTAGAGTAAAAAATTCGGAATATGTTCAACCACTTGTCTAAGAACTGTACCATTTAAATATTTCGGTTAACAATTGTGAAGGTGTTATTTAGGGGAAATCATACTTATAGCTTGGGTTTGTACCAAAGTACCATGTTATCCCAAAATTAGCTAACCTAAGAGGGTGGGGAATTGGGTTTTAAAAGCTTGTGCAAACTTTTAAACAACTAGAATATACAAATAATAATTGGAGCAATTAAAAATAGCAAATTAACAAGCATAATTTTAAAGAAAATAAATTAAAGAGAGAGGGATTGAGAAATTGCAAACTCTATTTTTGCTAGGTCTGACAAACACAACGGTTTGCCTACGTCTCCGGCCCTTGGCAATTTACTTTGAGCTTTCTACTGTTAGATTAAGATTACGGGCTTGATCGACCCCTTGTACAATCAGAGTGAATTTTTCTTAAACACATCTTATCCTTTACAATAGTTTTGACTCTTTTACTCCGATTGTACAAGGGGTCGGCCAAGTCCATAATCTTGATCCTAATAGTTGATAGTTCAAAGCAAGTTGCCAAGGGCCATAGACGTAAGCAAATTATCGTGTTTGTCAAACCTTGTA
Organism: Parasponia andersonii; assembly: GCA_002914805.1. Taxonomy (NCBI): domain Eukaryota; kingdom Viridiplantae; phylum Streptophyta; class Magnoliopsida; order Rosales; family Cannabaceae; genus Trema; species Trema andersonii. The sequence goes on from JXTB01000118.1 coordinate 103,755, forward strand.
AAAATAACGTTTGCAATCTCTTTATCCCTATGTCTTTAATTTATTTATTTGTGATTGTGCTTGATAGTTTTCTAATTTTACTTGCTCCATTTATTATTTGCATAATCTAGTTGTTTAATTCGAAAAATTCAAAATCTTTTAAAACCTAATTCGCCTCCCTCGGGTTGGCTAATCTTGAGATAACATTTTGTATTTCCCTAAACATGTGTAATCGTGGAATTTCCTTAAAACACAAGGGACAGTTGTGGTATTTCCTGTTTAGTTTAGTTTGATATTATATGATGTTGATGTACTACAGGCAGAGAAAAGAAAGAGAGAAAGAAATAGATGTACAGAGACTTAATTGTATAATTTCGTAAACAGAATTAGATTCTCTATTACAACGCAACATACCTGAAACAAAGTAAGAAAACTAACGAAAATTGCAAACGAGCAAAATTCTATCAATGATCTTAACATTATCTGAAAATGACTTTTTTTTTTCCGACACATTTTCACTTCCTGATATAAGTTTTAATTTCAGTTTTGACCTCTGGTTTTAACTAGTTTGATCAAAGTTTATCTTCTATTGTTAAGCGGTTATGCTAGAAATGACGTTTTTCCATGGTTGGCACCCGTCTTGATTTGGATGATTTAGGTCTTAGAGCTTTATTTTGTGGAAATAAAAGATGGGCAATCCTTTATCTTCTTGTTTCTGTGTTTAAAATTTTAATCTTCTAACGATCATAGTATCAACTGAAGTTTTAACAGATCCACTTCAATGTAAACTTGTTGAAATGAGTCTTATTATCTGGTGCAGGTATTTACGAAAGAAGTAGTTGATAACTTAAGGTCCAACTGCGTAAATACCTGGAACTTATCCATTACATCGCCCAACACAGAGTTCAGAAGGTTTGACTCCTTTAATTTGCCTGAAGTCTGTCAGCTAGCAGATCGAATGTCTGTAATGTTCCTATGGCCTAGAGCTTGAATGGAAATAAGGTTCAGTTCATTTGTGTTGGAATTCTGGTGACTGCAATGGGACTAAAAATTTTGCGGAAGTTGCTATGTGGCCAGAGTTCATCATGCATTCCGCTTTTTCACAATGTAGTTAGATGAATCAGTTAACGTGTTGTATTATAATTACCACATTAAGTTTGTATTACCTCCAGCGAGCTTGCCGAACATTTAGAATTTGCATTCCCAATTGTACAAAACAGGAAAAAAGAATGGGAATGTTTTTGTAGCAAACATTCTTCGGTAATCGTCAGCTACTGGAACTGGTGAGCTAATTCATATTTGTGCTTACTGATTTCCCTTCATTGCTATGTCGTGCTACTACTGTATGGTGGGAGTTTGGTTTCTAAATTCCCCCACCTTGTCCTTTCTTTTTTTTTTTTCTTTTTTTTTTTTTCACTTCAAGGATGTTTGATCGGAGTAGTATCTAGTACCTCCAAAATTCTCTGAGGGCACATTAAAATGAAAAGAGAAGGTAGAGAAATATTCCCAAGTGACATACTAAGATCATTGAAGTGCAGAATTGTCTATTATTATTATTATTTGAAAAAAAAAAAAGATAAGTTGAAACACTTACAAAACATTCACGTTGGGTTGAATATGCTATTAAACTATAATTACTTTTAACTACATTTTTATCTTTTACGATTAATTACAACTTTTTTGTCCCCGGCATAGATTCTATTATAGGATATCAAGATTTTCTTTTAATTTAAGGAACTTAATTGATTTCATGTCACATATTTTTTGGATTATTTTCCTGATGATATTTTCAGGATTAGTGTTTCAAATATTTATTTTCCAATCCTCAAATGAACCGGTTTCTATAATGTTGAACTGTTGAAGGTTTGATGACACGCAACTGCCTTTGTAATTTGCCCATTCAAGTGACCCGTTGGATGATATTAAAAAGCCAGGTAGGCGATCTAATGACTAGAACATGGTATAGTCATCCATTTATCAAGTGAGGTTAACCGCCCGAAATTTCCTGCTGCTAGACGTATATCTTCCTAATTTTTTGAATGAACGAAGGATTTATTTATATTATATTTTTTGGTTAAACCTAAATGAACGAAGGATATTGAACTATAAAAATAATAGGTAGCAAGAGCATAATGTGTACATAGCTGGCGTTACTATAATTAGCATTCAACAGGCGTGTATATATATTTATATCTTATACGGTCAACTTTCGCCGAGTCATATGCATATGATACAAAAAGACAAAAAAAGGGAAGAAAAATTTTAATGTGGGACTTTTATTATTAGCATTGAATCAAGTCAAGACCAGGGTCGAATTTAGTTTTCAAGAAGAAGATGAAAGGAGTCGTGCAGTGCAGTTCAGTCCAGAAAACAACACGCCAGTTTTGTCCTGGCAAAGGCTGGTATCTAATAGATACTCATACTAGCTAAGCTCTCACAGTCTTACTTGGTTGAGAAGTTTTCTTATTTAATGGAATACTACCAAGCAACCGCTCTTTACGCCGACTAACACAAACTTATATTTTTATTTTTATTTTCCTTCAGAAAAAATAATCATAAAATTGGTGTGCATTTTTTAATTTCAAATTAAACGTTTCAGAATATATATTTTTTTAATCTTTCTCTTCAAATTTTTGACACTTGGTCAAATCTATTCCTCAATTATTTAATAAGTTGAGAGAAGTCTGAAAAAAATAACATAATTGCTGTCAAATAAATAATGAAACGAAGGGCAAAACTAATTAAAATCTTTTTCTTTCTTTGAAGTCGTCACTTAAGTGTAAATCGTATTTTATTTGTTTGCTTTACTTGTATCAACATGGAGTTCTATAATGCGCTCTGTTATATCAATCACAAAAGGACTACATTAGTTGGAAAACGAAATTGGAACTATAATTGGTATCCAAAATCTTACTCATATTTAAGAATAATTTATTTTATTTTTTCTATGGTAAAAACAGTGGTACGTTAGTGCAGATAAAAATGACACTCTATCCAATTATCATGGATATAATGGTATCAAAGTAGGCCGATAGGGGGGACCGGCCAGGATACAGGTAACTAATTTTTCCTTGGCCGATATTACAGAACCAGCACAATATAAGGCAGGATAAATAGACAAAACAGGCACAATAACTTGTTTACAAAAAATATATCAACATTAAAGCTATATGTGATTTTTTTAGGGGTAATTTTAATTTGAAGTTTGTTCTCAGCTCCACTTGAAATATTCAAAATTAGAAGTTTATTTTGTTTTCATAAATACTTCAGTTTAGACTTATTGAGTGTATAAAGTCAATATCTTTTTTTACGAATAATTTATTTCTATATCATAAATAAAGCGATGATAATTTCAAAATCACTTAGATATAAATTTAGCCTAATTGATTAAATAACTAAATTTAGACTAGAAATAGGGACGATTAAGTATGACAAATCGGCTATTAGGACTATATATGGGTGCATGGGAACGACATCAACTTGAAAAAAATGAACGATTATGGCATAAGAATACATGAATTCAAAACAGGATTAGATACAAAAATAACTTGAGTACGACATCTAATTACAGGTTAGACACGAAAATTAATTACATAATATCCCAGGCGATCACGATCTCCCAGCACGATTATGCACTAATATTGGTAAGTAAGAGATTGACATAGGAATAGTGCGATAAGAGCGTTGCATGAGTAGTAGGACACGATTATGCACTAATATTGGCAAGTAAGAGATTGACATAGGAATAGTGCGATAAGAGCGATGCATGAATAGGTCATGATTATTAAGTATGAAAAGATTAACACTACTGCAGTTATATGTATGTGAATTCTGGGATATATGTATTTGGACGGTTTAAACTTAAAACATTTAAAAGCATGGTTTATAATTCCATAACTATCAATAATTAGGCTAAATTTTACACTCCGAAGCAGAGATCGATGGCATTTGCACCGAAAATATCATGTGCAGAAAATTCCAAACAATATATATATATATATGGTTGTATATATATATATTAAACTCTTTAAATATGTCCACTAGTAGTGTCATATAAATTCGCATTAAAATATCACGTGCAGAAACTTCCAAATCCATAACTTCGTACATTCAACTATCATACATGTACTATACACTAAAGTTCACCGCCAAATGACTTGAAAAACTTTATAGGCTTCAAATGTTTATTTATTTGACTCTGAAATACATCGACATGCCCCAATTCATGAATCACGCCCTTTGTTTTCAAAGCAATGAAGACCATAATAACAAGATCGTAGCGGCCAAAGTAGAGGATATATATATATATATATATATATATATATATAGTATATAATAAAGTTTTATATTGAAATATTGTACGGATAAAACTATCAAGAATTATCTTGTACCAAGTTGTATTGGGAAAACAAATCAAAACCAGAAGGCAGAGCAAATAGGAAGTGTCTTCCTTTCGTCATCTTCTTTTATGATAACTGATCAAAGACAATCCAGCCAACGACAGAAGAAGCCAATGCAATAAAACCCTTTGATCCACAAGTTGCAAGTTCTTGATAATTGTTTCTTTGTTTTCGAATTTGTGATTTGGAAATGAGTCGTATAAAGCTGTAAAAAATTAAATTATTTTTATGTAACAAATGCTTAGTTAATTACTTTTAATATGTCATTTAAAGATGAAGCAGATCGTTCATTTTGTACGTCTTATTCTCAGTTTGAATTTATTTAAAATATGAATGCTTAAAAAAAAGGGGCAACAGAAAACTTTCCAACTTGTGCATGATAAAATATCCATTCAAGTGTCAATACTTTCGGATTGAGAGTTAGAGAGAAGTAATGAGATCAGATAACAGTGAGAGAATTAGTTTGTAAAAAAGTAAAAAATGATAGGTGATGACTAGTGTTTTATGGATGTTACGACCGGTAATCCAAATATTTTATTTGAAAAAATAATATAATATTGATTTTTATAAAATTTAAGAAAAATCTAATATTACATAATTTCGTTTTGATCTTTAAATCATTGCATATTCCATAATCTTTAAAACTCTTATTAATTTTAATTACTTAAGAAAATTTCTAGATTATCTCTTTCAGAAATACTTTGAGAAATCATAAATTCTGATAAATTGAGTTTAACTAAAATCTTTAGTTTAATGTCTAAATGTTACATAAAATCACTTGCAATTTCATGTTGTTAAATTATCAACAAAATCATCCTCATACATCCACTTACTAATCTTGACTAAATAATTGTACAAGAAAAGAGAGACAACATAATATGAACAACTACCAGGGACTAAGAGTAGAACTGCAAGCACAAAATATGCAACTTGTCTGACCATCAGGATTGCTATCACATGTAGGCAAACACTTGAAAATGAGAGAAGTAGGGGGTGAACATTTTAGAAGTTTAATTATCTTTTTAAATAGATGCAATTTTTACCGAACTTGCATGGTTAATATTTTTTCCAAAATCTGTTTATAAATCAATTTTATAAAATAATTGATATCCAAAATAATCTCATATTCAAAACCAAAACTAAATTGACATAATTGTATATAACATAAATCATCCCATCTCATAGGCTAATATTCACTCATCATGAATCAGAGTAACTCGTACTATGTGTACTAAGTATTCTCTGTCTGATACCTATCTCAAAAAACTAGAGGGATACCCATGTGTCGATGCCTACCAAATCGAAGGGACAACTGAATGCATATGCCTACAGAGTGGGAATAATCAGAAAAATCCCACACGAGTTTACAGGCTCTCACCGAGGGCAGAGATACTGGCCGCCCACTAAATACCGCGATGTTTAAGATGTATCTCATGTGTGATCTTATAGGATGTACAATATTTAACAATTCACAATAACCATACATCAATGAATTAATTAATTCATGCTTTAAAATCTCACTTGGCATTATCTTGGGATTTACTATAACATGGGTAGTACACCGCTGTTTTGCCCCATAATTACAATATAATAATAAGTATAAAATTCACACAGTCTAATCTTAGTATAATTCAACACATTTCAACAATTTATTAAATCATCAATAAATTACGATTTTTCATAAATAAGTTTTAATGCAATTAAAATCCAACACAGATATAAAAATTAGATAATTGAACCTTTACCTCAATATGTCAGTAATACCAAGTTAACGACGCTCGAAAAAACTTTTGTTGGTCACTTGGGTGTTCGAACAACAGTTTCTGATCTTGGTAAGTCTACTTGAAAAAGTGAATTTTCTACCGGAGCCTCGGGTGAAGAAACGGAGGTCACCATTATATTCAAGGCACCACAAATGGTAAGTTAGACATATAATTTGTTATTGGGACTCATATCGTGGCACGCAAAACGATACTATTCATAAATTTCGTAATTTGTGCTATTTCAAAAATAACGATATTATATATCAAAATTTGTTTCTCGATCTCACTAAATCCAAATCTAAAATCAGAATTCAATTTCGAGATCCCGAGCCTTAAACATAATTTTAAATCCGAGAATTTGAAAATTATCTCTTTTTGGAATTAACTTAAAAATATCCACTTTTCCAAAGTATTTAGAAAAATATCATTTTTACTGATTATTTGCAAAAATAGTACTTTATTGAAATATTTCAGAAAATATTATTATCACAAAATTATGTATGAAAATATCACTTTTAAAAATATTTTAAAAATACCAAATTCACTAATTATTTGTAAAAATGTCATTTTGGTAATAATATTTCAAAAAGTAAACAATTTTCTAATCTCAAGGCTCAAATCGGAATAGTAACAGAAATTTTGTAAAAATATCACTTTTCGTTCCAAATTAGAACAATATCACATTTTTTAGTTGAAAAATTAATATATTTCTGGATATCATTTTGACTTCTACCAACCATAATTATTCATTATTTTTAATCCTATTTCATCTCATATATTTAGCTCGGATAAAATAATTACTTAATGAAAAAATTATTAAAATATCACTTTTTACAAACTTTAGTAAAAAGACTCGAATAGTGAAAATCTTACGGGTAGTGAGTTAATGGTCGAGACTAGTCGAAAAATGACGGTAATGACGAGATGAATCCAACGCTACTTTCGGTATCGCGAAAGGGGATCCAACAAAGCTTTGGTAGTCGAAAGACCTCATAATGGACAGAATCTTCATCGGCGACCGGCAGTGGGTGAGGGCTGGCGCATCTGGCGGTCGGGGCAGTGGTGGTGGCTCATCGGTGAAACTTCTTTCTCTCCCAAGTCCGAAGAAGATAAGAAATCTGGGAATTTTTATGCGATGATTTAATCCTATAGCTCCCATTATTAAATGCCGATATTTTAAACTCTAAAATCTGAAAATCATTTATTACAAGCTTGCCTTGGTGTTTAAATTACCCTTTTACCCCTTTTTAAATAACCAGATTTCACGTACAAGTACTGCGCATTTGGGAAAAAAAATCAGGAGTGTAGAGCTGTATCTTTCAAAAACTGCTCGGAGTTGGTCACATTTCTGTGTGCGCGAGGGTTTCAAGTTTCAAGTTGTTATATATATACATACACACAAATGGAAGTTGATCCAATCCAAGCTCTCCCCATTTTCCCAGATTGCGGTTCATGTATGATCAACCAGTTCACTATAGTCTGTACCACATTCTCGAACCTCACAATTACCTTTTTGCCCAACATATCACCCGACCTTATATGCATATATATAATCCCAAAGGCTACTCAAATTAAAACGCGGTTGATATATCCAAACCCTTTTTCTTTAATTTATTAACATCTTCTTCTTAGTCTCTTTATTGCTAACTAATCACACCAAATAATATTATTAATTATGTCTCTCGCCCCAAGCAGTGCCACATACTTGGCATCTGCCATTAGAAACCACTCCCCCGAACACGAGAGCTTCCAAAAGTTCTACGAGTACTGGCTCACGGAGCAAAACAACCACCTCCAGGACCTTATATCCGCCGCCAACTCCACCCCGGACGAGCCCACGTTGTGCTCGCTCATCGACCGAGTGTTGAAGCACTACGAGGACTATTACAAGGCCAAGGCGATGTGGTCGAAGCACGACGTCCTCGCCATGCTCACCCCATCGTGGCGGAGCTCCCTCGAGGAGGCCTTCCTCTGGATCGGCGGGTGGCGGCCCAGCATGGCCTTCCACTTGCTCTACTCCAAGTCCGGGCTGCAGCTCGAGGCCACAGCCGGGAGCGTAGGAGGGTGGCTCAAGGGTATGACCATGGCGAGGGATTTGGCCAGCCTCAGTCCGGGCCAGCTGAGCCGGCTGGACGAGTCGCAAAAGAAGACCATAAAGGAAGAGAAGGATATCACGGAGAAGATGGCCAAGAAGCAGGAGAAAGTGGCCGGCCCGGACATGGTGGAGCTGTCCCATTTGGTGACCGAGCGGATCATGAGCCAAGGCGAACCCGCGGACCAGACCGAGCCGAACCGGGTTGAGTCGGTTCTGGTGCCGAAGGAGAGAGGCCTGGAGGAGGTGCTGCAGAGAGCGGATGATCTGAGGCTGAGAACGTTGAAAGGCGTGATTGAGGTGTTGACTCCAGATCAGGCCGTTCATTTCTTGATTGCCGCTGCTGAGTTGCACTTGAGGCTTCACGAGTGGGGCAGGAAGAGGGACGCTGATCATTCCCATCACTGATCGTCTTTGTAGCTACAAACTAATTAATTATTATATGGCCAATATTGTTATATTGATTAAATTAATTAGAGAGTGATTACATATAGTTAAACTCTATATGTAATTCTAATGAAAAGTTATTCGTTTGGACCAAATCAGTTTTGATTTGTTCGTCTTTCTAATTCTCTTAGTTTTTTCGTACTTATTAAATTCTTGTACTAAATATTTTAATTTTGACTTGGTGTGTTAAAAGAGCAATATTGCTACGGAGACATGATATATTAATCTGGATAATTTTAATTAATAAATTATATTTTATTTATCTGAAATATAATTATAATTAATCACTAATATACTAATATACTGATATATTATATAATGTATTCGTAATATTATTTTATGTCAAAATGTTATTGAGTTTACGGATATACATACAAATTAAATTGAAGAATATTTTGTCCGACATAACTGGCCACCAAAATGAGAGAAGTACAATTGTAAGAAAATATCTACGGAAATTATTAAGTCGGTTATCGTTATCGGTATAAAGTTAGGGATAAAGATTACATAGTTTTTGTATGTAATCTTGGAGCTTATTAAAAGTAGTCATATAAGTTGTCAATGTCACACATATTGGTAACGAATAAGGTTGTGCAATACTGCTTGCTGGATCGGTTTCTCACCAGCTGTATACGTGTCTCTGAATCGCTGATGCTGTATTCTCCAACTGTCTACGCGTCCTTGCTATTCCAAAGTGCTCTGAATTTCAGGCAAGATCGGAGAGGCGGGGGTGGCCACCTGCAAAGACTCTCCGATATTTAACTTAGTGGTCTTTCTTTGATTCAGGGTAGCAAGGATTTAGTTCTATATGATTATATCTTTGTTTCTTGCTCGTAAACTTTTAAATATTTCTTTTTGTATGCGTGCATTCCCCCTCTTTTGGGAACGCGAGGCTCATATATATATAGTCCTGAGATTGTGCACCATCCGGTGCTCAATCTCAGGACTGAGTACCTTTTTCCAGAGGTCATGGGCCGAGATTACCGTGATCTCCCCTGTATCGCTGTAGTCTGGTTTCCGCTGCCTCTTATGGCTTGAGTCTGTCAGAGGCGAGATTTGGATAAATTGCCGTTCTGTCGGGACGGCTTACCCCATACGCACACCTACTCAAGATCGCATTAAATGCTCTGTCTGGGTCTGGAGTTGTGAGTTGCTTTCCATTGTATTCTGGTGGAAGACCTTTGGGGCTTCCGACCCCTCAGCTGTCGAGGTAAGAATCGGACTGGGCCGAGTCTATCCAGGGTCTGGGATGGGCTCGGCCCTAACCTCGGACAGCCCAATGGCCGATGTGGTATCATGTGCGACCCGCGTGACCTTTAGCTAGTCACTCTCGACACCTGTCGGACGGTAGGCCCCGCTTGTGACCTGTTCTGCCACTTAATCGTCCACATGGAGTATGATTTGGGAACAGGTCCCACAACTGCCCTCATTTCCCTACTTGATGGATTCGTATCCGTTAAGTGGGGAAATCGTTTATCCGTTCTTCCAATTTGGGGGATGCACGGGGCTCCCCCTTGCCGACGCGAAGGCACGCCATCCTATGTCACGAAATTTTTTAAATTTCAAAGTTCCGACTGTTCGGTCTCCTTTGCTCTCCCTTTTTCCAGAGAAACTCTTCAGCTCCCCCTCTATAAAAGTCGCATTTACGCTCATTTGCTACTTTACTAAAATCTTCAATTATTCTATTCTCGTAAAATCCTAGGGTTTCCGACTTCCCCCTTTCAAGAGACTTTTGCTCTTTCGATCGTATCCAGAACAATGGCCTCGAGTCAATATCAGGAATTGCACCCCATCGTGGATTCAGAATTGGATTCACTGAGGAGACAGCTCTGCCTCCCTGGCGGAGTGACGCTACAAAGGGTCGAAGGCCCCGCGGATTGGTATCTTCGTCCCTCTGCCCCTGAAGGCTCTCTTATTTTGGGCAGAAAACATCTGGAATGGCTGCGATTCCCTCTTCTTCCTCTGATCCACCAATTCTTCGCTTTGATGGGGATCCATCCGATGCAGTTAAACGCAAATGGGGTCATGATTCTGATGGGGCTTTCTGCCCTGTCAGTTCTCTATAACCTGCATATCGACCTGGAGGTGGTCTTTTATGCTTACAAACTCACCCTCATCCCCAAAAAGAGTTCCTACCCTACCTTTTACCTCCAACCGCTCCTGGGACGTCACATCTTCTGGGGCTTGCCGAGGTCAGACAAGCAATGGGACTCCCACTCTAGGCTATACGCCGTTGGAGGGGCGTGGTGCTCCCCTTGGGTGAATGGAGAGCACTTCCAAATTCCCTCAGTTTTCCCGCAGAGTAAGTGCTAGGTCGTGATTTTCGGGTCTGCGTTCTCCTCGTCTGTTATTGCTCACGTTATTTTGTCTTCTGCAGCTTCTGCAGAAGAGAACAGGTTCGAGCCGCATTTGTCGGCAGGGCGGCTCAAAGGCCTGGAGGGAATTGTCATCTTCGGATCTCCTAGGGACTGCCGGCACATCCAGGCCGCCCTCAACCCCCAAGTGATGAATATAATACCCAAGATGGTTTCATATCTTCCCTTCCTTCTGGACACCTGGGTCATCACAAAGCACCTGCGGAGCCGACTTGACGCCTCTACCCTGAACCGATTCCGCCGGGACGAGCACGATCGAATCGCCATGGTGGGTCGTCAGGTTACGGCTTCAAGCCAATTGGCGGGCTCTAACGATCTGGTGACGCCGACTAGCCACGAGCTCGAGGAAGCCATGAGGTTCGTGGCCGAGGAGTGCATCAGGCTCCGTAGGGAGGAAACCGCCGCCCCCAAGAGGGCTAGGGGTGGGTTAATTTCCGCATCCTTGAGTTTCGTGGATCGGATCATAGCCGTGATCTAAACATGTTGCTTGTTCTTTGCAGGTTCTTAGACAGGCCCATCGGCATACCCCTCCCCCGTCAAGGGGGGAGCCGCGGGATATAAGTCTCGCCCCAAGGCACCCACTGGCCGGCATCTCGTGGTGCCTTTAGAAGATGAAGTGCCCGCGGTCCCCTGCTCCGACGCAGGTGGACCTCCATCCGGGGGAACGTCTACCACAAGGGCCATATACGGCAAGGGGATGCCCCTGAATCTGCCTGGGGAGTCTGCTGCACCAACCTCGTCCACCCCTGACTCTGGTTCAAAATCGGGTGCTACTTGCCTCGGTAGGAAGATCGCCGAGCTCAGTGGGGGGCCTCTGAGGTTGAAATCTCGGCTGTCTTCCCCTCCCCCGATCCCAATAAAGCAGCGCCACGAGGTTGGCTCATCCAGAGAATAAGAGAGTCGGGCGAAGAAGAGGGGCAGGGTTGCCTCCTCGTCTGACAGTGATGACGAAGGGGCCACGCTGACCCTTCTGAGGAGAAGAAGGTCCCTGCGCAGCGGCCCATCAAGAGGAGACGTACTACCTCCCGCCGTGGCCGACGGTGCTCTCGGCAGCGCCCAGCTTTCCTTCGTCTCTACTACCGCTGCTTCGGGGGCGTGCCCGGTTGGGGGAGAGGGAGCCCTCACGGTTGGCGGGGCGGAGCCGCGTTCCGCAGGCGCAGGCAACGCCGAAAGAGAGGGTCCAGCCACGGAGCCAGAGCTGGAAGCGCTCTCTTTGGAAAACGTCGAGTTTGTCGCCAGCCGTACCTTCGCGCAAGTTTGGTCCATTTGGTTGCCTCTACGTTTCTCTGCAGTTCTTGTTCCTTGACCCTGAGCTCGTTTTGAGCCAGGGTTATATGCTCCTAGTTGTCATCCTCGAGGGTACCATACGACGTTGTATGGCATTTTGTTCGGGGAGAGCGCGATCGTGAGTCTCCTACTCTTTTTCTCACGCTCAACCTTTTCCTACAGACGGTGCCAAACTGTTGGATCGGTTTCTCACCAGCTGTCCACGTGTCTCTGAACCACCGATGCTGTATTCTCCAACTGTTCACGCGTCCTTGCTATTCCAAAGTGCTCTGAATTTCAGGCAAGGTCGGAGAGGTGGGGGTGGCCACCTGCAAAAACTCTCCGATGCTTAAGTCAGTGGTCTTTCTTTGATTCAGGGTAGTAAGGATTTAGTTCTATATGAGTATATCTTTGTTTCTTGCTGGTAAACTTTTAAATATTCTTTTTGTATGCGTGCATGCCCCCTTTTTGGGAATGCGAGGCTCATATATATATAGTCCTGAGATTGTGAACCACCCGGTTCTTAATCTCAGGACTGAGTACCTTTTTCCTCAAGACTTTTTCCAGAAGTTACGGGCCGAGATTACCGTGATCTCCCATGTGTCGCTGTAGCCTGGTTTCCACTACCTCCTATGGCTTGAGTCTATCAGGGGCGAGATTTGGACAAATCGCCGTTCTATCAGGACGGCTTGCCCCCTGAGCACACCTACTCAAGATCGCATTAAATGCTCTGTCTGGATCTGAAGTTGTGAGTTGTTTTCCATTGTATTCTGGTGGAAGACCCTTTGGGCTTCCGACCCCCCAGCTGTCGAGGTAAGAATCAGACTGGGCTGAGTCTATCCAGGGTCTGGAATGGGCTAAGAATCGGACTTGGCCGAGTCTATCCAGGGTCTGGGATGGGTTCGGCCCTAACCTCGGACAACCCAATGGCCGATGTGGTATCATGTGCGACCTGCATGACCTTTAGTTAGTCACTCTCGACACCTGTCGGACGGTAGGCCCCGCTTGTGACCTGTTCTGCTACTTAATCGTCCACGTGGAGTATAATTTGAGAACGGATCCCACATTGCCAATTGGCCTGTCCCTGATGTTTTGTTGTAAATAAAAGCTTACTATTCAATGCTTTCCTCAGCATTTTTTATTTTTTCATGTCTAGGCCTAGCTTGTACATCCATTCTGTCCAGCTCAACGAGATCGGACTTGACAATACTGTTAAGAGTACCAGTCAAACAAACGTGCCTCACAGGTGCACGTTTTACTGTACGATAGAAAGAAATTAAGGGAAGAAAAGGGCAAAAAAAAAAAAAAAAAAAAGAAAAAGAATTACTAAAATAAAAGGAAGAAAAAGAGGAAAAGAAAAAATTGTTATCATCCGAAATTATTTATTTATATATATATACACACAAACGATCGTGACCTTGCTTTCTTACAAACTAAGCAATCTTTATTATGTCCCTTAGGTGACATATCGAGCAGAATGATATCACATATCCTAATTTGTTGTCTCAAAAGTT
>JXTB01000118.1:125451-159635 GCA_002914805.1 Parasponia andersonii
TCATTCACTTCTATGAGTTTAAAATTATAATTTATATATTTGTATTATAATTGAAGTTTTCAATAAGTTTTCTATCTCGATTCCGTTTTTAAATGATAATAATAAAAGAGGAAAACTTTGATCGGTGAATTCATATATCATGCTGTCAATTCAATCAAATAATCGACGGCAAATGTTTCATTTCGTAACTTAATTACCATTAATCACACATGTTAGATTGTTTTTCCTAATTTGGTCCCGCATAATTGACCAAATTAATTTAATCTCCCAAGTTTTAATAGCTAGCCAATCTGACGTGTCTTCTTCAGCGACATACGTACACCGAAGTCTCTACTGAGTAGAAAGGTGTCCCGACACTGGCAGTCGCGATACCCGAAATCCCAAAGATATTTTTAGATTCAGAAAAAGTCTGGAGAGTAAAGTTAATGACCAACCCCTTAAAACATTAACCATTGAGTAATAACTATTCGGTGTGCTTCGATCTACTCTTATTCGTTGCCCGAGAGAGACACAAAAGGTTCGTTTTCTTTCAGCAATTTGATCTCATCATATATTATACATGTTCACTTGATTTTGATTCAATTTCTTTGAGATATAGTTTTCCGATGTGAATTGCAGCTTGCCCCATTTCTATTTCACCGATTATAATTGATTTTTACGAATTGGGTGGTCACGCCAATTACTCTTTTTATATATACTATGCATTTTTCTTTTTATGATAGTTTTTCCCTTCGAATTTGGATCTTGTGGATTGTTTGGTAGACTAGATTGTTCTAAACTGTAATGATGTTATTGGGTCTTGAATTATATAGTCCATAATTGTCGCTACTTTTTTTTTTTTTTTTTTTTTCCATTCGCAATGTAATGTCACCTGCAATGTGTTTGATATATTTGGAGAAATCTGTGGAGTGAACTATAAAGAAATTCACAAAAAAACAAAAGCATTAGAATTCCACATTGTAACACGCATTGTTGTACATGGAGGAAATTACCTTGGTTTTGTGGAACTTATAAATATCTCTCTTTTGTTATCCAATTTAGAACTATTAGCACAGCATTATGATTACAACTAGACAAAAATATACAGAAACGTGGCAGTTGAAGGTACATTTAGGATATCTTGTTTTTTTCTGCATCTTGTATTCATCCTCCTCCTTGATGATATACTGAAGCCATAAGTTAGTTTGTCAGTTGGAAAGACGGTGGTCAGAATGAAATTCGTTGTTGTCTCTTTTCCGGAAATGTGCAGTGAGGAAAGTTAGACTTCATTTTCAATATGAAACCGACCAAGGGGATATGTCTCGGTAACCTGAAAATATAAATTTTAGTGTTGAATTTAAGGCCTTGGTGATATGATGGGTAAGGAAACTGTGCTGCAAATTAACAGTGGGGTTAGTGAGGGAGGTTGCTCACCTAGTGACAGTGACAAGGAGGCTGGCTTAGAAACTTGTCGTGTGTGCCAGTGTGCTGAATCGGACAAAAGGGGGGATGCTGCATTAGAGTTTTTGGATATTTTTCCTCCGTTACTAGAAGCACGAAAAAGCGATGGGGAGTTGAAGCCCGGTGACAAATTAGTTATGAAAGATGGTGAAAGAGACGTTTCTATTAAGAAGAATGTTAGAGAATCCCATTTCATGGAACTTATAAGCCCTGATGGGGAAGTTCTCATTTGTAATGCTGATGTGGAAATGGGTTCATGTGACTATCAAGACACGTTAATTGAGCTTGGTTGCTCCTGCAAAAATGACCTTGCTTTGGTACACTATGCTTGTGCACTCAAATGGTTTGTTAACCATGGATCCACTGTTTGCGAAATTTGTGGTCATGTTGCTAAAAATATTAGAGCAGCAGACTACAGAAAGGTTTTGGTTTCTCTGAAAGAATATGAAGCACTAAGGGAAAGGACTGCTAGTGGTGAACCCAATCCTGCCCAGGTTCATTCAAGTACAGGTGTAGACCCTGATGCCATAGCTGCTATCCGAAGGCAGCGGCTCAGTGAGATTTCGTTATGGTTTGGTCCACACAATAACAACAATAATAACAATCAGGTTACAGTTTCGCAAGCTGTATCTGAACAACCTATGAATACTGTAACTGAAGAGGTTATCCCTGCTGAAAATACTGCAGCAAGGTGGGCTGTGGAAGGTACTGGGATTTTGCTGGCTACAGGTTTACTTACTGTTACTCTTGCGTGCCTTATAGCACCTCGAGTTGGTAAGGTATGTATGTTATATGCAGATACAATACTTCTCTTTTGTATGTTTTACAATGTCCACTTGATTAATAATTGGAGATACAAAATCTGATGATAATTGTACAATGTTTAGACACAACTTAGACATAGTATGTTCAAGAACGGAATACAAATCAGATGCTTGTATTTTTCCTGGCTTACTTTACTCGTACTGCCACTTAAAGCTTGGATTTTCAAAATGTTTTAAATGGGCAATAAGTTCCATGTATCGATCTAGAATCAGATATATTTAGCTTCTTAGAAATTTAAAACAATAAATATAAGATTATGTGGGCAACCAGGTGTTTATGTATGTATTTTAAGAAGCAAACACATTTTAAGATAATTGTTGGGGAGTTAGTACCATCTGAAATTCCATTTTATTAGAGTAAGATAATCTTAGACGAAGGTGATAACTAGGATTTCTAGATTAAGATAATCTTAGACAAAAGTGATAACTAGGATTTCTAGATTCTCTCCTATTTCCTTGACTTTGTAGTTCTTGATCCCACTAACATACAATGAAATCCAACAAAAATATCATCAAATAGCACCTGGTTCATTTTACTGAAGAGCCATATCTATAAGGAACAAGCACGTCTATATTGTGGTCACAGATGTTCTTTAAGTATTAGCAACCTCAATAATAACATTGCGGAGATCTCCTAGTGTCATATATTGGATTGAGGAACAGGTTAGCGACAGGCATGCCTCTTTTTTGTATAGATGTCATTTAGAGACTTTAAGGCCAGTTCGGCCGAAAGATAGAAATATCTACAAAGGGCAAGGTCATACATAACATACCAGGGGTGTTTTCTTCTTGAAAATTGAGTGTTCTTTTATAGTGGTTTTAATGTAGTATTTTTTTTGTCGATTTTGTCTGCAGCATCTGTTGCCAGCTTTATCTTATTGAGTCCAAATTTTGATGTGCAGAAAACTGCCCGAAGTGGTCTTCATATTCTTCTTGGAGGAATTTGTGCTCTAACAGTTGTCGTTTTCTTTCGCTTTGTAAGTACCTTAGATATTTATCTTCTGCTCCTGTATATACCATGCTTATTTGCTTTGAGCTTTCTTCTATAGAATTTGTTCATAATCTAATAGGTTTATTGTGTTTTTCTAATCCAAGTATCTTATATGGATGAGCAACTGGGAAATTTCAAGTTTAAACAATATTTAGAAGTTTTTTAATCATTTTTAAATATTTCTGTTGTGGTATCCTGCACAATTTGATTGTTTATTTTGGAATTCATGATGAAACTCTTACTTAAGGAAATATGAAAGTTGGTTGAATGGATTAGGCCTGCTCATTTTCGCCCATTAAACAAAACCATCTCAAATTCCCTCAATTTCTCCCACTTTTCAGGTTTATTCTGATTTCTAATAGATTTTTCATTAGTAATTTCACCATAGGGTGGGGGAGTGGATATCAATGAATTATGTTGATATTAATTAGTTAATGTTTCTTCTGATTTCTAATAGCTTTTTTACAAGTAATTTCACCATCGGGTGGGAGAGTGGATACCATTTTTTTTTTTGAAAAGAAACATAGAGCTTTGGATTAATGGGAAGAGAAGTTTACAAGAATGGGACAAGATGTACCGGAATTGAAAACCAAGATAAAAAAGCCAGAGAAATCAAACCAAATTAGACCAACCCTGTAACAAATCTGAAAATGTGAAATCCCTAAAATCTTTTTGTTCTCTAACCCATGTTGCAGCCCAAAACTGGACTTTATCCCATATACCATCTACAGACCCTTCGATTTCATCGAAAATTGTAGAGTTTCTTTCCCCCCAAATTGCCCATAAATATGCCTATCTCGCGCAATTCCATAACGTTTTCCTTCGTTTTCTCCAAAGTTGGTCTCCCCTGATTTGTAGCCATGATAAAATATTTCCTGGTGTTACCCAACTTAGACCGGTTTCCTTGCATACCCTAAACCAAATCTGAGTTGAGAATTCACAATGCAAGAAAAGATGATTTGATGATTCCTCGTTTCTTTTGCATAGTACACACCAGTTTGGGGAAATATAATGATAAGGTCTTCTTCTTTGGAGATTCTCTTGACTATTTAACTTCCCAACGCATAGAGACCAAGCAAAGAACTTCACCTTAGATGGGACTGTATTTTTCCAAACTGATTTGCAAGAGAAAACTGAATTGGTAGTTGGGACCCATACTCTTTTGTCTTCAATACCTTCAATAAGATTAACCTGATCCAGTTGTCTTGGTAGTTCCACAAAATTCAAAAATTCCCTTTCATTTAGATTTCTAAGGAAGCGGAGGTTCCACCCACTTAGAAGGGAATTGAAATCTGAATGAACAACTCTAGCCTCCACAATGGTTAAGTTATGAGCTAAGGATAATCTCTGCAAAACAGGAAAACGGTTAGAAAAAGCTTCTTCCCCATACCATTGATATTCCTAGAACCTAATCCTCTTCCCATTACCCACCTTGAACTTCACCAAACTCCTGAAATCCCCATCCAATGAAGAAATGAATTTCCATGAGCTGTGGAATGTAGTTGTGCAGGCTGAACCCGAGTCCCACCCATTGGCATGCAACCTGTACTTGCTCTTAATGACAGAGTACCATAAGGAATCTCTCTCTTGAGGGAACCTCCATAACCATTTAAACAAAAGATCCTTGTTTCTAGCCTTCACATTTCTGATCCCCAATCCACCTTTTTGTTTTGAACTTGTCACCACGTTCCAAGTGACCAAATGGTCATTACAATCTCTATCTACTCCATTCCACAGGAAAACCCTCATTATTTTTTCTAACACCTTTGCTATCCCAATTGGAATTTTGAAAAGAGATAAAAAATATATTGGAATAGCTGACAAAACAGATTCAATGAGAACTAATCTGCCCCCTTTTGGATAGGAATGACCTTTTTCATCCATCCAATCTCTATACCACTTTATTAACTACGGGCTCCCAAAAACTGGCGTATCTCGGGTTTCTTCCTAGTGGCATCCCCAGGTATTTAGTGGGCCATTCTCCTATATCACACCCCACCACAAATGAAAAGTCAGAGACAAATTGTTCCTCAGTGCCAATACCCAACGATTTGCTCTTGCTCATATTAATTCTTAGGCCTGAAACCAAACAGAAGATCCCCAAGGATTTCAACAAGTTGATAAAAGCATTCTTATCCGCTTCCACAAAAAATAACGTATTATCAGCAAATTGTAGATGTAAAACTACCACATTTTCCCTGTCTACTGTGCAACCCCCAAACAACCCTTCCCCTCTTGCTTTCTCTACCATTCTGCTTAATCCACCGCCACCAGTGTAAATAGGAAAGGTGATAGTGGATCACCTTGTCTAATACATTTGAGGCCCCTAAATTTCTCTCTTGGTCTCCCGTTTATGAGGACTGAGTATGATGCAGATGATAAGCAACCGCGCATCCAACCTCGCCATCTACTACCAAAATTTTTCTTTTTCACAACGAAATCCAAAAATCCCCAGTCCACTTTATCATATGCTTTCTCAAAATCCACCTTAAAGACCAGACCCTTTTTGTGACTTCGTCTATAGTCCTCCACCACCTTATTTGCAATTAGAACTACATCAAGTATCTGTCGATTTGCAACAAAAGCCCTTTGAGATTTTGATATTGTTTTGCTGAGTACCGATTGTAGTCTTCTTGCTAAGACCTTGGCAATGATCTTATACAAACTGGTTACCAGACTGATTGGCCTGAAATCTTTTACTCTGCAAGAGTTAAGATTCTTTGGAATTAAACAAATGGTAAGTTTCATTTGTAATTCTATTAATCACTCCGCTTCTATGGATTATCAATGAATTATGTTCATATTAATTAATTATTTATGTGGCAGAATAAGAATGGTTTTTAGTTGATTGTGGTTGACAAAAACTTTAGAACTTCTTTCTTTGCCCTATTGCCATCATTCTACTTCTCAAACTTGGAGTCAATACTTCAATCCATACTCAGTGACATCCTCAGACATTAAATTACTTTAGTATCCTTCTGTCCTCCGACCCCAACCCCCTCTACTTCTGTCTCATTGGATATATGTGTACCTTGACCTCTTTATCTCTATATATCGACCTTGATCCTACCTTAACATTCGAAATGCTGGGACCCACTTTCAGATTATTGAATCTGGCATAACTTACTTCTGGGGATTTGAAGACTAGAATCTGTAAACAATTACTTGATCTGGTTGCTAAGCTGGCCAAAGAAAACCTGATCCAACCAAAACGTAGGCAATGGGTTCTGGAAGCATGTTATTGGGCTCAACATGATGGAATTGACTTTGCTTTTATTCAGGTCCTAACACATTTGAAACCAACCCACACACACCTAGACTGTGTTGGCAATTTGTCACATCTCTTTGGTTTTGATGTAGAATGGTAGAGAGGGAAAAAACACAGAGAAAGGGCAGAGAAAGGGAAGTAGGGAATATATATATATACATATATA
Organism: Parasponia andersonii; assembly: GCA_002914805.1. Lineage (NCBI taxonomy): Eukaryota > Viridiplantae > Streptophyta > Magnoliopsida > Rosales > Cannabaceae > Trema > Trema andersonii. Next base: position 132,141 of record JXTB01000118.1, read on the forward strand.
TATATATATATGTATTCCAGTGTAGATTCTTTTTGCATTACTTCTTGATTGTTAGGTTGGAGTCCTTTCCTGTTGATTATGAAGTTAGGTGGAATGTTTGATGCTGATTGATGAGCTACTCATTATGCTAAACTTTGTTATCAAGTTTATATGCAGTTTATTAATGCTTTTTTGCTATAGATTATGGTACTTATAAATAGCAACTTATGTCTCTTGAAATTCATCGTTACTTGTTCAGTTCAGGATCTGGGATGCATATTAGGGATACTTATTCTGAAAACATGAAACCGGAGTAGATAGCAATAGCCTCATTCAGGATAACGTTTTTGAATTCCAAGCACAAAAAGTATACCTAACCACAAAATGTTGATTCAAATCAAATAGAGGAGACGGAGCAAAAGAGAAGGAAAAAGAGAAACAAAAGACAAAAGAAGTGCATCTTGTTTGGAGCTTTTCTTTTTCTTATAAAAGATTGCATGTGCCTTGGCATTTAGTGGACAAGTTATTTGGCTAATGGTAGAACACAAAAAAATTGAGGTGATTCAACAGAAGATGGGTAGAGAGAGAAAAAAGAATCTGAGAGAAGAAACTAAACTATTTTGGTTACTGATATATTGTTATTCTCCTGAACTTGTTTACCGTAGAGTTAAAAACCATGTCAGTATTATACTTGTCTGATAGGTTACCTTTTCGGAATGGGGTTCACCTTACTGTTAGTTGGATTTTGTTTTTCTAACAAGAATTCTTGTTGGACATACTGTGACTTCTTGTTCTTCGTGCTTGTGTGTAACACAAATTTTATCCTCACGAATCTTCATACTTCACTTTTGGAGTGGAGTTGGCCAGGCTTCTTGCTTGCTTCCTTTTTTTTTTTTTTTTTTTTTTTTTTCATGACTATATCGTAAGATTTGAGTAGCATTGCTATTTGCAAAGTCATCGACTCCACATGGAAGATAAAATTCATGACCATGTAGTTGGAAGCTATAAATTGTTTATGCCCAAAGAGTTAAGTTGCTGATAGATTTTGCTATTGAATGTTGCAGTTTGTGCTTACCAGAATCAAGTATGGGCCTGCACGCTACTGGGCGATTTTGTTTGTGTTTTGGTTTCTTGTCTTTGGTATATGGGCTTCAAGGGCACATGGTGCTCATACAACATAATTCTATTAGTTGCCATGTAGTTTATGCTTCTTATTCTTAATCAAGGTTATTCTTTTTATTTTTAATTTTTTCATCGTATCTGTCATGGTTAGAATCTTTTAGAACTCCATATTTGATGACAGTCAAAGTTATGGTGGATTATGCTAAAATATAAGAAATGAGCTCTTGATAGGTCCTCTGAGTGCATTGTAAGGGGAAATTATTGTAAATTGGTCCCTTAATAGTTATATTCCATCTGTTTATTTCCCGTTCAATGTTATTTGAGTTGTTTCATGCAACTTGTCATTTTGGGTAGTTTGGTTTCCGGTGCAATGGTCTAATTGGGCTCCTTGGGCTCCTTGAATTAGGGGCTGTGCTAGCAGCACTCCGCAAGAAAGGGATGAATGTGATTGGTAATACATGTCTGACCAAAGCACAACTCTTGAATTATTTTATTTTATTTATTTATTTTTTCATGTTAAAATAAACGTTAAACTCACTGGTTCTAATCATTAATTACAGTGAGTTGGGTAATTGTTATTGCAGACTTTTATAGGTGCTTATGTGATAATTTGAAAGCATCTGGATCAATGAGATTGGAATCCATGTTTTGCCTTTAGACTGGAAGAACCAACTAATTAATATACGTTTGAGAAATACCTCACACCAAGTGTTTCCGTAGATTCCAACTTTGGAATTTTCAAGTTACATGGCGTTGAGTTGGACTAAAGAGTCTAGTCTTATGTTTGGGGATCAGGAGAATGGGAAAGAATTGGACTAAAGAGTCTAGTCTTATGTTTGAGTTTTTTGGTAGACTAAACTATTTTGTCCGGTTCACCAAAATAGTACTCCTTCCTTAAAGACTAAATAGTCCCACCAAGAACTTGGGTTTATTTAGTCCCAATGGCTATGATTTTTTTTTTTTTTTTTGCAAAAGTATTTTTTTGGATAAAATTCTTTCTTATCTTCTGTCTATTCTTAAATAAAAAAAATACATATCCCATTTTTTTTTAAATATACATATAATAATGATTTAAAATAAAATATTTTTTTATTATAGTATTATTATTTAATTTTTTCTTCCAATTTATGAAGTATTTATCTTCTTATTTCATAAAAAAATATTATGAAAGCCACATTAATAAAATTTTTATTATATATTTATGCTCTATAGTCCCAAATTATACCAAACACAGTATAGTACTAAATAATTTAATCTAGTTCAATCTTAATTATTAGTCCAATATTTTCTTTCGTGATTTATATTGCTGAATCTCGCTTCTATTGCTACCAAATATGCTAAGTTGTTAACTACCTGCATGGAGTGATAATATTGTTTTTATGAGCATGGAGTAATTGATGAGGACAGGGCAAGCACAAGAACATAGAATGCGGATCCTATCCAAGTTCCTATTGGTCTAGTTATAAGAGCATGTGCAAAGAAATTCTAAAATGCACTAAGTGGGTTGATTCAAAAAATTTGAGTTCAGGCATGCACGTGGAGACCCATTGATGGAGATGAACGAATTTCTAAGTTCATAACAAGCTTGATTCAAGTTTTAGAAAGTCTATAGGCGCATATGGAAGGAAAATCTAATTTGTAAAGACTTGAATACCAAGTTATAGCTTACTTTTCTATTTTGGTTATTTTAAGCGCAAATTGGTAGTTTCCCAAGACGATTTATTTACTTGTTTCTTTTTTTTTTTTTTTTTTTATTGGCTTGTAATAGGCTGAAAATTAAGGGATTAAAATCAGATTGACTCTTTTTTAATTGAGGTCAAATATACGTCTAGTTATTAGGTGGTTATTTTCCAACTTTCCTTCTCTGGGTTGGGTAAGATACCTTAGGCATTTTTAGGGTTTTAGGACTGAAATTTTCAGGGCCCTTGGACTATATATTGTACACTTTTCATTTAATAAGAGCAGATTACAATTCATAACTTTGTGAGAGCAATTTCTCTTTAGTTCTTTTAGAACTACTTTGAACTTATCAGATTTTTCTGTGGCGTTCATCCCTTGACTTATCAATCGAGTTTTCTATCCTTGATTGTGATGTCTTCCTTTATACCAAAGTTCACAACTCTTTATAGGTGTTAGGTCGAGGTTTTCCATTCGAATCTGATTGTAGAACGGTTCTAGGCATCATCCTTGTTTCGGGTTTCATCATAAGTTGGGGGAGGGGGATTCGTATTGTTTGGTATCGAGAGCCGGATTCAAGTCTCAAGTTTGTTCTATCCTTTATGGTTTTTTTTTTTTTTAAAAATAAAAAAACATAGCCAAGCCCATTCTGTTCTTGTTGTATCCAAATTCCAATTCCTTCTTCTTGATTACTTTTGAGTTCGAATTTATTTCTGTTTAGTTTTTGTATTATTTAGTCAAAATTGGGTTCCTATTTTAAAAAAAGAGAAGAGGATCCCGAAATCAATCAAAAAGAAAAAAAAAAGAAGAAAAATCTATGGCCAAATTATAAGATTTTGAGAGTACTTCCTTAAAACGGTCGTAACTTTTGATATGAGTATCGAAACAACTATTATTATATGTCAAATCGAAGTTATTTCTGGGCCCTACGACTTTGAATAGACTACATATCATTCACTCCCAGTTTTCGAGCACAAAATCTATCGTTTTCATCACTTTCTGAGCCTTTAAAGTTTTGTTTGCATTTTTTCTCTTGTTTTTTTGTTTCGTGTTTTGAACCTAGAGTCTTTCTTTTTTTCTTTTGCTTGTTAATTTATTGAAACTGTTATTCCAGGTTGCTACATTAAATCCTAATTTGGTTAGTTAGTTTTGGTGTGAATTATTTTAAAGAAATCCTAAAATTTGTTTGAATTAGTTTGATAAGAACCTATAGAGAAATTACGAGTGAAAAAAGGAAAGAATGGTGAGCACATACAAGGGTAAAAGCCAATATGATATGTGAAACACAAGTGAAATTGAGTGATTCATTACCGAATAAAACATGTGAGAGAGTGTGTGAGGACCTTTCTTTTTCTAACTTTGTTTTGCAACAAATATATTAGACAATAAGGACAAAAATAATTCTAGAGATATATCTTGAGTGGGTGATCCAAGGCTTCTCATGGAAGCCTTAATTGGTGAGATGAGGAGAGCGATGAAGCATAGATGGTGCAAGTTCATGAGCGGATAGATACGATAGAGAATACACGTATGAGGCAGCCACAAATTGCTCCTAATATGCATAGAAGAGAGAGAGTTCTACCTAGGAAAGTGAAGGTTAGAGATGAAGAGTATTATGGAGATAATTTTGGTGATGAAGATGATCGAGATTCGATAGTTGGCATTAGAAGACAAGCTAGAGGAGCTAGGAATCAGGAAGATAATTCATTAGGTAGTATTAAGATGAAGATTCTTTTTAAGGCAAGAACGATCTAGAAGCTTACCTTGAGTGGGAGAAGAATGCAGAATTAGTATTCGATTGCCATAATTACTCCGAGATTAAGAAGGTCAAGCTTGCTACCATTGAATTTTCAGGTTATATAATTGTTTGCTGGGATCAGTAGGTGATGAATAAGAGAAGAAATAAGGAGCGTCCAATAGAGACGTGGAAGGAGATGAAAGCTATTCATGCCAAGCTACTACTACCAGGAGTTGTATAACAAATTTCAAAGTCTTAGACAAGGTAACCAGAGTGTAGAGGAATATTATAAGGAGATAGAGATTGCTATGATTCGAGTGAATTTAGAAGAGAATTGGGAGGCTACAATGTATAGATTCTTGGTTGGTTTGAATCGAGAAATTGCTAATGTAGTGGAATATATGTAGAGTGGTGGAAAATTCAATGGCTGCAAGTTTATGGAGATTAAGAAAGTATGATTATTGAAGTATAACTACAACATTATCTAGAGTTAGAAGATATGGTCCACATGGCTATAAAAATTGAGAACTAACTTAAAAGGAAGGGCAGCACATGTCTAAGCCAAAGTCTAAGTACATCCGCTTGGAAATCGAATCAATGGAAAAAGGATGAGAGGCAACCTATAATGAAGTCCAAAACTGAGCAAAAGCAGATGTGACTAGCCATAGAATTCAAGGTAAATCTGATTCTTCTACTTTTAGGAATTGTGATATCAAATGCTTTAAATGCCAAGATAGGGGTTACATAGCTAGCCAATGTCTAAATAAAAGAGCTATGGTATTGCGATATGGTGGTGAGATTGAAACTGGAGATGAATATGACATCGACCCTATGCCACCATTAGAGGATGCATTTGAAGAGGAATACCCTACCCAAGGTGAATTGTTGGTGGCAAGAAGAGCTCTAAGTACGTAAGTCAAAGAAGAAGAAGAGGTGCAACAAGAAAACATTTTTCATACTAGGTGCCATATTCAAAACAAGATATGTAGTGTGATTATTGATGGTGGTAGTTATACTAATATTGTTATCAGTACAATGGTAGAGAAATTAGGGTTGCTAGCCATGAAGCATTCCCAACCATACGAGTTGCAGTGGTTCAACGATAGTGATTGAGTGAAGGTGAATAAATAAGTGTTAATTTCTTGTTGTATCGGGAAGTATGAGGATGAAATCTTCTGCGATGTGGTTCCAATGCAAGTTGGACACTTGTTACTAGGTTAACCATAGCAATTTGATCGGCGTGTCAAACATGATAGCTTTATCAATAAGTACTTGTTTGTACTTAATCAATGACCAATCACTCTTGTACCTTTGAACCAAAACAAGTTCATAAAGATCAAGTGAGATTGAAAAAAGAGAGTGAATAAAAGAGAAAGAGTGAAAAAGAGAGAGAGGTCGAAGAAAAAAAAAAGAGGAAAAGGCAATTATAGATTCGACTATTGAGAGAAAAACAGAGAGAAAAGAAAACAATTTTTATGCAAAAGCCAAAGAAATTAAGAGAGCGATATTTTTAAACTAGCCGATGATTGTACTATTGTATAAGGAGGTATTTTTAAACACTAATGAACTTAACCATGCTTTGCCTAGTTCTATTGTTTCTCTATTACAGAAATTCGAGGATGTCTTTCTCGATGAGGTTCCATATAGATTGCCTCCAATTAGGAGAATAGAACATCATATTGATTTTGTACCTGATGCTTCCATTCCAAACCGACTGGCTTATAGGAGCAATCCAGAAGAGACAAAGGAGCTTCAAAGGCAAGTTAGAGAATTGATGGAAAATGGGTACGTTAGAGAAAGCATGAGTTATATGCAGTTCCAGTAATTTTGGTTCCTAAGAAGGATGGATCATAGAGAATATGTCTTGATTGTCAAGCAATTAACAACATAACGGTAAAATATCAACATCTTATTCCTCACTTAGATAATATGCTGGATGAATTACATGAGTCTTGTGTATTTTATAAAATTGATTTGAAAGGTGGATATCATCAAATTAGCATGACAAAAGGTGATGAATAAAAAACTACATTTGAAACAAAATATGATTTATATAACTGGATTAACTAATGCTCCTAGCACTTTCATGAGATTGATGAACTATGTTTTGCATGATTTTATTGGAAAATTCATAGTTGTTTATTTGATGATATTCTGATTTATAGCAAAAATTTAGATGAACATGTAGTATATTTGAAATCTGTCTTAGATGTGCTTAAGAAAGAAAAGTTATTTGCTAATCTAAAGAAGTATACCTTTTGCACCGATAAACTTATGTTTCTAGGATTTGTTATGAGTACATAAGGCATACAAGTTGATGAGGAGAAAGTATGTGCAATCCAAGAGTGGCCGAGTCTCACAATTTTATGAAATATGAGAAGTTTTCATGGACTTGCTAGTTTCTACTGGCACTTTGTGAAAGACTTTAGTACATTAGCCACACCATTTACCGAAGTAATAAAAAAGAAAGTTGGTTTCAAGTGGGAGATGAACAAGAGAAGGCGTTTCAACTGATCAAGCAAAAACTGAACAATGCCCCCTTATTATCTTTGCCTAATTTAATAAAATATTTGAAATTGAATGTGATGTTTCAAGTATTGGTACAGGTGTAGTTTTAATATAGAAGGGATGACCAATTGCTTATTTCAGTAAGAAACTAAGTAGGGTATCCTTAAATTACCCGACTTTTGAGAAAAAATATATGCATTGATTCGAGCTTTGGAAACATAGTAGCACTACCTATGGCCTAAAGAATTTATGATCCATACAAATCATGAGTCATTGAAGTACTTGGGAGGCCAACATAAGCTAAATAAGAGGCATGCACGATAGGTGGAATTCATTGAGATGTTTCCATACGTCATCCGATATAAACAAGGTAAGGAAAACATCGTTGTCGATGCACTTTCTCGCAGGTACGTATTACTTTCTACTCTTGATGCTAAAATACTTGGTTTTGACCATGACTTTAGTGAAGATTATATATCTTATGAAAAGATAGCCAATGGTAAGTACTTTAGGCATGATGATGTCTTGTTTCGAGAAAATAAATTATACATACTAAATTGTTCTGTGTGAGATTTGCTAGTGAGAGAGTCACATGAGAGTGGGTCAATGAGACATTTTGGAGTTGCTAAGACTTCAACTGTTTTACAAGAACACTTCTATTAGCCACACATGAAATAGGATGATAAGAGAATTTATGGTAGATATGTCACGTGTAGGTAAGCAGAATCCCTGAGTGTAACCCCATGGTTTATACACTCTACTACCCATTCCTAGTGAGCCTTAGATTGATATTTCGATTGAATTTGTGTTAGGTTTGCCTAGGTCTAAACATGGTAGAGATTTAATTTTTGTGGTGGTGGATAGATTTTCAGATGGCACATTTTATTCCATATCATAGAACAGATGATGCTTCCCATGTTACTGATTTGTTCTTTAGAGAGATTGTAAGATTACATGACATACCTAGAACAATTATTTCGGATAGAGATGTTAAGTTCTTGAGTTACTTCTGGAGACTTAATGGGCTAAGTTAGGAACTAAGTTGTTGTTTTCAACTATTTATCATCCTCCAACTGATGGTCAAACAGAAGTAATGAATAAGACTTTGTCTACTTTGTTGAGGGCTATTATTTAAAAGAATATCAAAACTTGGGAAGAGTATATACTACATGTTGAATTTGCTTATAATCGCTCTATTTATTCTATTACTAAATTTTCACTATTTGAAATTATTTATGGTTTTAATCCTTTAACTCCTTTGGATTTATTACCATTACTTTTGTCTAAACGTGTGAATTTAGATGGAAAAAGAAAAGCTGACCTTGTAAAGTAGATTTATGAGAAAGTAAAGCTCAACATTGAACAGCAAATTGAGCAATATGCCAAACAACAAATAAAGGCTGACAACAAGTGGTCTTTGTGTCACGACCCAAAACCCGGGCTAGTGGCAGAAGGGGAATTCCTTAATTTATTTGAAAAGTGTCAAAAGTTCTAGTTTTTATAAAAACAGTCCATTTAAATAAAATGTTCGGAATTCCATCCCGTAAACCACTCCCACAGTTCGTATACACCACCAAACATAAATTGAACAATTTCTTAAAAACATAAAATTAATTAAAAAGAAACCAAACCCCGCATCATCATCATTCACAACAGATGTCCAATACCAGAATGACATTCATAAGTTTATAGACAAAATAGAAAGCAGTAGTCTTGGTTCAATGCTAACACAAAATCCAAATAGTCCAAAGACTATGACAACAAACTCCTAGCATTACTAAGAGGCGAACTGCAATCCCGATGACCTCTTACTTCTCTTGATCACCAAGATCGCACTGGACACCACCTGAGAAGGAAGGTAAGGGGGGTGAGCATACAATGCCCAGTAGGAAAATAATTACCTCGGGGAAAAACAATTCAATGATGGGAATCTCCTGCATGGTTAGTTCAAATCCAAAACATACACACACGTATATATATAATCCAAACCGGGAGCCAATATATATATAACAGTGTAATAAAAACCATCACTCCATATGCACATGACACAAATCAACTCATATCCATGAGCTCACATCCTCTCATCTGTGGAAACCCAGGATGATGGCACTAAGTGTACCTAACAGCCTGCCTGATACCTAAGCCCATACCCGGAGGGGACACCCATGTGTCGCCTACCAAACCTAGAGGGGCAACCGAATTGCCTACACCTGCCAAATGGGGAGGTAATCAGAAGTAACAAGACCTTGCGCAAGTTTACGGACTTTCACCGACGGTGGGGCACGCAGCGCCACACTGTAAAACCCACGATGCTAACACGGTGCTCATGTATGATCCTATGACACGTGCAATACAGAACTGAAGTGTAAAAACTACTGTACTTTGGTTTTTCAGTAAAACATGCATAATAGGGTTTTATAGAAAAACGGGCAGTATAACAGCCCTATTTTTGATATACCCAAAATAACCTGCACATAGCAAATTCCCAAAGCAGTACAGTATATATCGTATAACCAGATTCCATCACATATAATTCAAATCATTAAAAACACACTTGTTCTTATATGTTGCAGAACATAAGTTTTAACTCAAAAATGGTATAAAACGAAGGTAACTAAACCCCTACCTCAACAGATTAGCGACACCACGCTATTAAGTCCTTAAGGTGTCGTTGACGATCGCCCAGAGGGTCGGGATCCAATTCCAAACCCTCGATCGTCCTCGTGCGAAAAATCAACTTTCTCACCGGAGCTTCAATTCCACAAACGGACCTCTTCACTGAATTCCTAGCACCCAAAATAGCTATGTTAGACATATAACTTGTCAAATTTGGGTCCGGGTCCATACCGGACCGGTGGCACGCAAAACGAGACAAAATCTCGACCGTCCGATCTCAATTTTTGTGCCGATCACCAAACTACACAATATATATATCAAACTTCTCCATTTTCCGAGTACATTCCAAAAATGAAGTTAAAATTACAATCCAACGGTCGGATCGAGAACAACACCCAAAAACTCAAAATGACCAAAAATGGCAACTTTCAATCCGGGCAAAATGGAGTTGAGATATATATACCTTGATGATCTTTGCGACGAGACGAATCCAACGAGACCGGTTTGAGGCCGAAACGTGGCCGAAATCGTCGCCGGTGGCCAAATTTCTGAAAAAGCTCCAACGGGCTTCGATGGTGTTTCCCGGCGACACAGGCGGCGGCGAGCGGCGAGGATGGGCGGCGGAGCTTTGTGGCGGCGAGGTGGAGCGATGCCGGTCAGTGGGTGGCCCGGACGGCGGCTGGCGGCGGCGCTGCGGGAGATCGGCCGAGAGGGAGAAGAGAGGAGAGAGAAAGAGAAGTTTCGGGGGAGGGAGGAGAGAGAAGAGAGAGAGAGAGGGGGAGGAAGATGTGCACATGGCCCCTCTCTATTGGGCTGTGCAATTTTTCAAAAATTGCACATAAGTCCCCAAAATTTCAAATCTTTATCAATCTAGTCCCCCAAAATTTGTAATTTAGTACATCTGAACAAAACTTTTGCAAATTAGTCCCCACAATATTTTATTCGAAAAATTGGTAAAATGTCTAAATTACCCTCGAAAATTCTGGGTTTTTACACTTTGAACTTAGAGATTGGGTTTAGTTTCATATACAAAAGGAGTAGTTTGTAACACAAAAGAAATCAAAGTTATAACCTAGAGGAGATGGTCCTTTTCAAGTCTTAATGCATATAAGCTTGACTTGCCTGGTGAGTATAATATAAGCGCCACTTTCAATGTTTCTGATCTGAGCCCTTTTAATGCAGGTGATGAACTTAATTTAGGAGAGGAATGATAAGGATAGAGCAAGCACGACAGCATGGAATGTATATCCTATCTAAGTTCTCATTGGTCCAATTATAAAAGTACGTGCAAAGAAATTCCAAAATGCATTAAGTGGGCTAATTCAAGGGATTTAGGCTTAGCAATGCACGTGGAGACCCATTGATAGAGATGAACGAATTTTTAAACCCATAACAAGTTGGATTTAAGTTCAAGAAAGTTCATAGGTGCATATGGAAGGGAAATCTAATTTGTATATACTTGAATGCTAAGTTATAGCTTATTTTCCTATTGGTAGTTTACCAAATCAATTTATTTGCTTGTTTCTTTTTTTTTTTTTATTGGCATATAATAGGTTGAAAATTAAAGGCTTAAAATCAGACCGACTCCCTTTCAATTGAGGCTGAATTTAGGTCTAATTATTAGGTGGTTATTTTCTAACTTTCCTTTTTTAGTTTAGGTAAGTTACCTTAGGCATTTTTAGGGTTTTAGGATTGAAATTTTTGTGTCCCTTGGCCTATATATTGTACACTTTTCATTCAATAAGAGTATATTACAATTCATAACTTTGTGAGAGTAATTTCTCTTTGGTTTTTTTAGAACTATTTCTAATTTATCAGATTTTTCTGTGGCGTTCATCCCTTGATTTATCAATCGTGTTTTCAATCCTTGATTGTGGCGTCTTCCTTTATACTAAGGTTCACATCTCTTTATAGGTGTTGGGTCAAGGTTTTCCATCCAAATCTGATTATAGAACGGTCCTAGGCATCATTCTTGTTTCGAGTTTCGTCACAAGTTGACGGGGTTCATATCAGTAATAGTATTTGGAAAATTAATTTTCTTTTCCAGGAAAAGGGATTGATTACATGAGAAAAGCCTAAAAGATATAGATCAAACCAGCACAACTCTTTGGCTACCATCCGAATGAGGCAACCTTGACAAGATAAGCACTTCTAATTAACGGTCAGTTTGGTATTTGTGTGCTATATAACCTTGTTGTAGGTTGTTATGAGTAAGAATCAAATGTGAGAAAAAAAGTATAAGTGCTTGATAAATTTAATGAAAATTAGTCATTTTGCTTTCTCACATTTCCTATCAGTATGAATTTGCCCCATCAATTTTGATTTTGTATTTAAGTGCCCCCTAAATGATAAATTTGTTCTTCTTTTACCCCTCACTTTTGACTTAACATTTAAATACCCATTGCAATGGTAAAATTGTTCTTCTTTTGTCTCCTCACTTTTGACTTAGTATTCAAATGTCTCATAAAATGGTAAAGTTATTATTCTTTACCCTATCAACTCTAACACTGTTAGAAAATTGTTAATGGACAACAACTAAATAATCATTTTATTTTTTAAATAGCTAATAAATATCTTTTACTATTTTTTTATATTAGACATTTCAAAAGAGCTAGTTTTTATGATTAAATAAATAAAATAAACAAAAAGGGGTAAAAGAAAAATAATTTTTTAATAGTTATATATGTATATGTAAAACAAAACATAGGCAAAATAGAACAATTTTTGTATTAATTCATTAGTGTCAAAATATTTTTCGAAAATGCATATTTTTATATCTAAAAGACTTTCTAGAAAATAAAATGACTATTTTCCCTCTTTTTTTTTCATGAAAAATGGTTATTTCATAAAAAAAATGAAAAATAAGAGGACAAATTCATAAAATAGTTATTTCATTTTCTAAATGTCTTTCAGATGTGAAAATATGCAAAAATGGCTTTATTTTGTCTATTTTTTGTTTTACATATACATATATAACTATTTAGAAAATTATTTTTCTTTTACCTCTTTTTGTTTATCTTATTTATTTAATCATAACAACTAGCTCTTTGGAAATGTCTAATATATAAAAAAAAGTAAGATATATTTATTAGCTATTTTAAAAATAAAATGATTATTTAGCTATTGTCTATTAACAGTTTTCTAACGATGTTAGAGCTGATTGGGTAAAAGAATAACAATTTTACCATTTTATGAGTTATTTGAATACTAAGTCAAAAATAAGAAGACAAAAAAAGAACAACTTTGTCATTGTATAGGGCACTTGAATATTAAGTTCAAAGTGTGAGGAGCAAAGGAAGAATAAATTTGTCATCTAGGGAGCACTTGAATACAAAGTCAAAAGTGAGGGGGCAAATTCATACTGATGACAAATATGAAGGAAAAAATGACTAATTTTTCTAAATTTAATTACAAAATTATTGTGTTTTTTCTTTCTAAAAACAGTATTTAAGTATTTGATAAACTATAAAGTGTGTATTGTAGAATGATATTTTAGGAAATTTAAATATGATGACAAAATCTAGCTTCATAAAAGCAACATTTAACATGCTTATCAAATTCAGCTTAAAATAGCGATTATAGAGTAATCAAATCTACTGAGCAAAAAGCAGAAAACTTAATAAACACTTTTTCCTCCTTTTTTTTTCTTCCTCTGACCGCTTTTAAAACTAAAAGCAACTTCTAAAATTAATCCCAAAAAGGGACTAAGAGATCAAGAAGAAGATTCCTTTAGTGAAAAAAAACATAGATGAAATGACATGGATGGGACTAACTTGGGCCTAAATTACTTTTTTCGTGCATTTTTCTAAAAATGACATTTTTAAAAGTGTCAAAGGCTTATTGACCATAGGTCAAGTTCTTATTGACTATAAAAAAACTATTTATTAGGATTTTTTCATAATCAAGAAGTTTTTGACTATAGGTCAAGATGTAATTGACGCTCTAAAAATATTATTTTCGAAAAATGTATAAAACGTTATTTGGCCCAAATTAGTCCTATCTATCCATGTCCTTTTATCAGCAAAATAAAAGTTAATAGCACATACGGTCCCTTCACTTCATGGTCCCTGTGGTCTCAATTATGGGCATCAAATCCCTGATCTAACTAATTGGTAATAATTTAGACCAAATTGTAAGTACATATTAAATTTGTCACGGAGTAGCATCTACGGAGCACATGAGTGTTAAAAAAGGCTCTAAAACAAATAAAAAATAAATAAATAAAAAGAATGGTGTGTTCTTCTTGTAAGAACCATAAAAGAAGTCACACAAACCCTAAAATCTAACCATCAGAAACCTAAAATCAACAATCAACATGTTCTTTTAATTTATGCGAACTTGTAATTTTATTGGGTTTATATGAGAAAGCTTGAGTTTTCTTCAATTGAAAGGTGGCACTGGGTGGTAAAAGGTGATTTTCATATGAAGGCTAGAGAATTTGTTTGGGTTTCTAACACTTCACCTTACAAGAACCATAAAAATGGGGCTTATAGAAATGTGACCAAATTTTGGGCCCAATTTCAGGAAATGTTCCTTTGTCAAATGTTATAGCAAAATGTCCGGTATATATGCTTATATATCAAGTGTAAAATTTTATATACTAAGTATAAAAAATTATATATCTAGTACATTTCAGTACAGTAACTAAAATTGGTAGATATATTTATCTACCAAGTGTAAAAATATATATACCTGGACATTTAGCTATAAAATTTTAGAAGTGGATATCTACTTAATTAAATTTAAAATATTGGTCATCCACCTAAATTTCTTAGAAAAAATTACAAAAATATGGTAGGTCAATTTTTTTTTTTTCAATTAGTGTACCACTTTTTTAGAAAATACCATTTTTAATTTTTTTTAGAAAAATACCATTTTTAAAATTGTGACGATTCCTGCTTCAAGCTTTTATTGGACCCTTTCACCCACGAATTCGTGGCTCTTTATATACAGCATTGTCATTATTCATCCGTACTATTATCTCTCTAAACCCATATCCTTTGAGTTATTCTTTCGCGTCCCTAGAGGTTTGAACCTTAGAACAATTGATACCAAGGTTACATTTACAAACTCCTTAAAGTGGAGTTCTAAGGTTTGAATCTCTAGGGATGCAAAAGAAATTCTTGAGGGAGTAAGGTCTATAACCATCCCCAAAGAGAATAGTACAGATGAGTAACAAACACCTGTGTATAAGAGTTATAAGTTTATGGGCCAGAAGACCTAATAGAAGCCTACAAACTTGTGACTCTTATATACAATGTTATCGTTATTCGTTTATACTGTCTTCTGTGAGTCCTATAACCCTTGTAAATTTCTTTGTATCCCTAGATTTTTGAACCTTAGAATTCCATTTTAAGGAGTTTACAAGTGCAACTCTAATACCAATTAGTTATCTTTGGAAACTCCATAAAGTGGAGTTCCAAGGTTCAAATCCCTGGGAAGGCGAAGAAATCCGTGATGGTGTTATGGGACCCACAAAGATAGTACAGTTGAATAACGGACGCTTGTGTTTATAAGCAATAAATTTGTGGGTGAAAAGGCCCAATAAAGATTTAAAGTAGGGGTCGTTACAAAAATAGTTACTAGTTACCTTTTTTGAAAATTGGTTATCAGTTACTAGATATCAGTTATACACCAGTTATAAATATTTTTGATTATTAGTTATTAGTTCTCGAAAATTGGTTATCATAAATTAATTACTATTTTAAAAAATACGGTACCAAATTCGGAAAAACTGAGCTAATAGTAAATTAGCAATTCTTTTCTAAAATGGCTGTAAATTGCCTAATTTTCTCAATTCGTTTTGTAGGGAAAGTGGCTTTGACATGCAATCGAAGATTATTTGTAGGCAAGCATGAAGCCAGTACAGGCTCAATGGGTGGGGCCCACCCCTTCCTCCCCAACGTTCTTGAAAATTATATTTTTTATCCAACTTTTATTTGAAAAATTCTGTTTTATCCTTTATTTGCCCCCCTGAATTTTTATAATTATAGTTTTTTCCCTTATATTTTATAAGAAAAATTCAATAATGTCCTTTATATGACCACTTATTTTTTGTTTTGTTTGAACTTTATTTATATTATTTTGAAATACTTAGTTTTATCCTTACTTTGGATAATTTTTATTTGGACTCACTTTAACTATTCTTTTTAATTCTATATTAGTCTACGTTGACTAATGTGCTTTAAATTTTGTTAAAAATATTTTTATTATATGTCTTCCTTAAAAAAATTCTTGACTCCATCACTGTTTATAGAGGGCTTGAATGATTATGGTCTAATCCTTAAGGTGATTTAGATCAAGGGATTTGAACAATTATATCTAAGCTTTAAAAAAATAATACCAAAAATATGACATTGATATCAAAATAATTATTTTTCTGTATGACATTCATTGTTATTTTTCTAAACATTTTGGTCACTGGAAACTGGAAAACCAATTTAGTTAGTGGAAAGCAAGAAACTAATTTAGTTTCTAATAACCAAAATAAACCAAATTGATTTCTGATTTCTAGCAAACTAAATTAGTTTCAAATAATATTTTTCTCTAGATTCCAATAATTTTTTCTTTCTAGTTTTCAATAATCAAATTAGTTTCTTTGGGATATGATTATTGGTTATAAGAAACTAAATTGGTTTACAGTAAGTAAATTGATTTATCGGCTTCCAATAATTAAATTGGTTTCTCGATTTCTAGTAATCAAAATATTTAGAAAAATGCCTTTGAATAGTATACGAAAAATAATTATTTTGGGAAGGTCAGATTTTTGGTCTTATTTTATAAAAAGTCATATGAAGTGTCATTTTCTCTTAGATCAACCTTTTATACAGTAATGAAAATTATGAGTTTAGAAAAAAGAGTATTGGTAAGAATGGTCCCATTTTTTTTAGAGGAAAAGACAAAAATAGAGTCTGGTAACAAGGTAAGAATTTTTTGTTTATTATTATATCCTTGTATTTTATCGAAATTATTTTATTGAATACTTTATTTTTTAGTTGTAAAAATACTTCCAGTATAAAGATGTCAGGGATGATAAGTTGCTTTAAGTATCCTAAGGATTGATGACACTACAAAAAATATCTATAAGAATAGAAAGAATGAGCCCAGTGAACACTTAAAGCTCAAGGCAAGGATGAGAATAGTCTTAAATTTCCTCGTACTCATTATTCTGTTCCATTCTATATGACTCAGGAACAAGTGTGGATTATTTCAACAAGTGTGGATTAAATGGTTAGTATTTCATTTAATTATTCTTTTACTACATTAATTTTATAACTATTACATTATTAACTAATGATTTTTAAATGATAGGCTATGTCTAAGAGGAATGC
Source organism: Parasponia andersonii (assembly GCA_002914805.1). Taxonomy (NCBI): domain Eukaryota; kingdom Viridiplantae; phylum Streptophyta; class Magnoliopsida; order Rosales; family Cannabaceae; genus Trema; species Trema andersonii. The sequence continues at coordinate 149,112 of JXTB01000118.1, forward strand.
TGGTAATATGGAATAGATGAAGTATGTCAGTAAGCAAGTGGCCTAAGTCCACTATCGCTAGTATATACGATATGGTAATCTTCTTATAATTTGTTTCTTACTTTTACATTTTTTTATTGCTTTTATTTATTTACTTATCTAATTCAATGCACAAGGGAATCCTAAGACAGGAGAGTTGTAATCAATCGTAGAGAACTACTAGCAGAGGTATATGGATTCTCTGATTAGCAGGTGGCCTACTGAGGAGATTGAACAGAATTATGTGAGTAATTGATAAATTATTTGTATTTATTAATTGTCTACTAATTTTATTTTTTTTTACTAACTTCTTTCCAACTATTTTTTAGCATAAGATGATTGAAATTCACACCACTTAATTGTAGTCTCAGGTATCTTCATCTATTTCTGGTTCTTCAATATAGTCTGCACCACCTTGAATTGATGAGACATTGATAGCTGACGAGGTGCTTGGTATTAGAAGAGGGTATAGGAGAAGAGTTAGTCCGAAGCTTAAGGGAGCTACTAGTACTTCTTGTACAACAGCTTCTCCACTATGGGATCTTTTTGTGCTCGACCTTGAGTTGCGAGACTTTTTCAGCCAGATACAAAGTTATTTTGGCTACTGTCCACCAGCGTGAAGTGATTCTCCTAGTATAGTGTGATGCAGAGAGACAATACTTCAACGAACAACTACGTTACATGTCTAGTGCATTGGCGAGACTGGTTCTGGGATTCCATATGTCCATTCAACCGCTTGCTACTCCTAATGTTCTTCCGATGCCCCCGCACCTACATTGCCTTTGAGAGTCTAACCAGAACCTCCTCCCTCGACTTCCAATACTCAAGGTAACATAGATTAGGATGAGATTGACTTTGGTAGCTAGCTATATAGATAGTTTAATGTTTTTTTTTTAAATACTTCTATTAAAATTTTATTTTATGTGTATTTTTGTTATAAAACTATTTTAAATTTTATTTTAATTTAAAGTTTTTAGTTATATTTACGTTTCAAATATTTTCAATTTATTTCTATTTTTATTTTTTGTAATTTTATTTCTAATTTAATAATTTAATTATTTTAAAAAATAAAATATCTATAACGACGACAATGTCGTCGCTATTAGTTGTCGCTATAAGTAATTGAATTTGATTTCCGATGACATTAGTCCTTGCTATAATTATATTTAAATATATATATATATATACATTAAAAAAATATATTTATAGTGACGACTGTTTTGTCGCTATAGTGGTAACGTCGACCATAATCGTCATTTTTTAGTCACTGTTCGATGATATTGTAGCGACTACATATGTTGTCACTATAGTCTACTATTCCTACGACAAAATTTGTCGTCGCAATGGAGGTGCTATACTGACAGATCTATATCGACAACGACAGTGTTGTTGCTAAAAAGCTATTGTGGTGATATTCTGTCGTGTAGTGACGACAATTGTCATCACTATAGAGTCATTTTCCTGTAGTGCCATTTTTTTAATATCAATTTAAGAAATGTCTATTTTTCTTACCTATTTAATAATGACTTTTTCCTTTCTTTTCCTTTGTGGTTAAATGTCCGATTTTTAGAATATCAATGTATAGTATGTAAATTTTATATATAATATATCAGTTTTAGTGTACAACATATCAAAGTGGCCATTTTTTAATAGTATTTCAAAAATAGTGATTTCCTAAACACAGACCTAAAATTTGGCCCTTTAGCTAAGAAGACACTCAAAAATTGTCATGCTAAATTTCTCTTTCTTTTCTTGTGAAAGCTCATATCCTAGAAATGATAGCTGGCTAGGTTTTTTTTTTTCACTATAACTTATTGCACATGGAAACCGGTTTTCGATTCTCTAGGCACCTAAGATATTGATAGGTGTCATTTTTCTATTTATTTTAATTGTTTATTTATGTCATTTTTAATTCTCTAGTTTATTTATATGTGTAGTCTAATTTTGTTCATTTTTGTAATTTTAGGAATTTTTAGTATAAAAGAAGACAGACGAATGAAACCAAATGAAAAACATGACATATTAGTGAAAAGGAACAAAATTTGGCTGAAAAAAAGGGTCTAGCATCACGGTACCAGAATTCATGCGCTGCAGCTAGTGATTATGAAATCAACTAGTTTCTAAGTTCAATAAAGAAAATTAATTAGTAAGAAGATAGTCAACTGAAAACTTAGGAAAATAAACGGCTAATAAAAAGATAGTCAATTGATTACTAAATCTAAGGATGATAATCAATTAGAAATAAGATTGTTAATTAATTACTAATTAAGTTTAAGAAAGATAATCAACTCATAAAGAATATAATCAACTAGTAATAAGATAATCAATTGGCAAGAATGGTCAATTGGTGTATATAGGAAGGGATATATTTGAAAATGCATTTCTAAAACACTGTGATTGTAAAGAATAAAACGATATGATACTTCTACAAAGTAATATTTGATAATAATGTCCTAGTAAATATTTATTGTGACATGTATATTATCTTACATATTATATGAGTAATTCGATCTTTTATTTTTGAATGTTTTTCAATACTATGATATTTAAAATATTATGATTAGGTCTTATTATTATTATTTGTCAAAATACACAAATAGGCTATTAGAACACCTTCTCTATAAATACATATGCAACTTCTTTTTTCTTTTTGCTAGCATTTTTCATTTTAAGGACTTCATTAGAAGGTATTGTGTATATAAGATCCTTCTAGATAAAAAACAGAAGGGATTTGTATAAAGTTATTGTTGATGTAAGCGAACATGTGGGAAGCCATAATAGCAATAGTAAGAAGGGCAGCCGTAATAGCAATAGTGAAAAGGACAATCATAATAATAATAGTAAAAAAGAGATAGTCGTAATAGCAATAATAAAATGTGGTATTCTCACTAAAAGATGGAGCGAGTTCAGCTAAAAGCTCCCAATCTAGTGATACTACTAATATTATCTCGTATGATGGAGACGATGATCTTTTTCTTTGATCATGATATTTGCATTCTCATGGCATGCCGCTTATCTCTAAAGATGCCATGAAAAAGGATGTGTCATAATTAGCTGCAATAAGTTTGTACATAGGCATTGGTTTGGCATTGATGTAAGACATATGCTGAATGATGTCAATGGTTGATAGATTCCCAGAGAAGCCAAACATGGGAGTCGACACCATAATTATCAGCAAGGTTTTTTCGACATGATCCGAGATGAAAATCTTGGAATTCGTCAATTCTAAGTGGTATACTCATATGGTAGAATATGATTGTCAGTAAAGACAATGATAGTAACATAAAGCTATGAGATAAGACGTATGTGAAGACGTGATTGAAATTAAGTCTTCAAGTGAGAGATTATTGATGTGTGTAAACATGTGGGCAGCCGTAATAGTATTAGTAGGAAGGGCAACCGTAATAGTAATAGAGAAAAGGGTAGCTGTAATAGCAATAGTAAAAAGAAATGTTCTCACTACCTTTCAAGGTCTATAAATAGAGGCTTCATTTCTTATTCTCTTTATCCTGAAACTTAGAAGCATTTCAAATTCTCTCTTCTAATTAAATCCTTTCAAAAAGAGTATAGTTTTTTTGTGAAAGAGGAGGTTTCAAAGAGTAGCGGTGTAAGGTGTGAGTGAGAGAATACTTGTAAGAAATTGCTTGGGTATATTAGGGACATTGGGTAGAAAAGAGAGAAATCTATTCCTTGTTATTATTTCTCTATTATTCTGATATTTTTCTAAAGTGAAATCCTAGGAGTGGTGAATCTGGGTTATAAGATTCCCAACAAGTAGTATCAGAACGGAGTTTTTCAGTACGCTATAGCTTGGTGTTAGTCTAAGAATTTTTGTGTAAGGAAGCTATGTTCAAGTGGGAGCATTTGAACCCTTTAATCATTCTTGAAAATTTTCTTAACGGTTTTTTAAGGTAAAAGTGCGAAGTGAGATGTCAGGAAATAAGATTTCAATTCTAGTTAGAGCTAATATAGAGAAATTTAGTGGGAACATCAATTTTAGCTTGAGGCAAATACAAGTCAAGGATTTATTGATTCAATCCGGATTGCACAAGGTTTTGAAAGATAGAGAGACTTACAAGGGCAGAGATTCTGAGAAATCTAGTACGAGTGATGAAGATTGGGATGATTTGGATGAGAAAGTTGCAAATTGTGATACGTATGTATCTAGCCAAAAATGTCCTTGCAAATGTGCTTAGAATAATGACAACCAAAGATCTCTAGAGAAAGCTTGAAGAATTATATCAGGTGAAAGGTGTCTCAAATCGAGTGTACTTGAAGGAGCAATGTCATACATTGCATATGAATGAAGGTACGAAAATTTCTGATCATCTAAGTATCTTAAATGGTATCTTTCTGAACTGGAGGCTATTGGAGTGAAGATTGAAGAAAAAGATAAGGCATTGCAATTCATTTGGTCTTTTCTACCATCCTACGAGTATATAAAACCTATTTTGGTGTATAGGAAGGATACTGTAGTTTTTTTTGAGGACACAAGTTAACTTTTATCTGAAGAAAGAAGACTGACATATGGTGGAAGTAATATTCCATCTGAGGGCTCAGCATTGACAATTGACATTAAGAAGAAAAATTCCATAAAAAAGAATATAATATGCTAGGGGTGTGGACAATTAGGGCACCTGAAAAGAAATTGTTAAAAAGGTGCAGCAAGTTCAGCTAAAAGCTCCAAATCTGGTGATGCTACTAATATTATCTCATATGATAGAGATGATGATCTTGTCCTTTGATCATGATATGTTCATCCTCATGGCATGTCGCTTATCTCTAAAGATGCAATGAAAGAGGATGTGTCACAATTAGCGGCAGTAAGTTTGCACACAGACATTGGTTTGACGTTGATGTAAAGCGTGTGCTGAATGATGTCGATAGTTGATGGATTCCCGGAGCAGCCAAATGTGAGAATCAGCACCATAATTATTAGCATGGTTTTTTCGACATAAGCTGAGATGAAAATCTTAAAATTCGTCAATTCTAAGTGGTATACTTATATGATAGAATATGATTGTCAGTAAAGACAATGAAGACGTATGTGAAGACGTGATTGAAATCAACTCTTTAAGTGAGAGATTGTTGATGTGTGTGAATATGTGGGCAGCTGTAATATCAATAGTAAGAAAGTAGTGTTCTCACTACCTTTCAAGACCTATAAATAGAGATTTTATTTCTTATTCTCTTCATCCTAAAACTTGAAAGTATTTCAAGTTCTCTCTTCTAATTAAATCATTTTTTTTCCTCTTTGTTTTTCCTTTCAAAGTGAGTATAGTTTTTTTATGAAAGAGTAGGTTTCAAAGAGTAGCGGTATAAGTTGTGAGTGAGAGAATACTTGTGAGAAAATATTTGGGTGTATTGGGGTCATTAGTTAGAAAATAAGAAAATTTATATGATTGTAGAATCTTTTCGTATAATGAAATTCTTTTATATGAGACAGTAATTTTTCTCCTGATTAAGAATTTTTTACTCAAATTTTTGTGTCGTGAGATTTATTTCTATTCCTTATTATTATTTCTCTATTATTCTTAATTTTTTTTAAAATGATATTCGGAGAACGATAAATTCCTAACTGAATATTGAATAACAAAACTCAATTGTAATATATTATTTCCCCAAAAAGCAAATTAAAAGTAAGTCTAACATAGTAGCACAATTATTAGGGTGAGCCAGAAAATAATGGCAGTAGATCCGTGAACCAATGTTACGCGTGGACCAATCGAGTGCGTCGGACATTATCTTCTAAATAATATAACTATGTATTTCCTGTGGCTAAGAAATGCTCTCATTCTGGTACTTTGGAAAAAAAAATCTAGGCACGTTTTGCATCCCGGAAACATAGTATAATTGTCTGTTCTATCCTATACTAATGACCCAATATCTCAGGAACTAGCTAGCTGGCAATTGAAGAAGTATAAGCTTCTATCTGTCATTCTCTCAAATAATTATCTAACTGTTCCGACCATGAGGCGTAGTCACCTTTTCCATCAGAGTAGTTCCTTGTACGTTTTTCTCTACTTTGCTCCGTCATTTAATTTCTTGTATATAAATCAATAATAATATCTCAGACAACGAAAACGTTTTAATGTTTTATGTCAAAGATTTTCAGTGATTACAAAAGTATATGTATGTGACTTCTTCTTTTTTTTTTTGAACTCCTTTCCTGTGTTCAAAAAATTTATGTTGATTTTCTGTTGCTGATCTGAATTAGTACTAATTAAAACCATGTAATTCTCAAGAACCCACCAGATGTAATCTTATATATATGGCACCGCGCGTCCTCAATTTGATTGGTTGCTGGGGTCACTTTACTTTTTCAGCTTCTAATTTGGCTTGAACTATTTGGTAGTTTCATTATCTCTTCTTGCATTCCTCTTTCTATGTCCTCTTCTTTTTCTTTTTCTTCCCATTTCTTCTTTCAATTTTTGTAATTTCTGTTTCGGATTAAAAAAAAAAGTACGTACCATATATGCATGGTAGCTAGTTGTATCATTTTTAGGATTTCAGGGAGGTTTTCTTATAATATGTTAACACATGATTTTGTTTTATATCCAGAACTTGTTTAATACTTAATAGTACAAACGTCCAATATGAGCAAGACTCTACGATCCACCGGTTAAGCTTTCAAGCATGTATACAAACTATAAATATATATATATGTATATATATATACATGAAGTATCTTCTATCCACCGTTCTAAATTCAGCTGGCAGAGCCGCCAACAGTGGGAATTCACGTCGGCGTGGACCGTTCGCAAAGCTTAATAATAACACTAATTTTTCACTTCTTACACATATAAGAGTGACCTTTTTTTTTTGGCAAAATAAAAGAATAAACACGATTTGTTTTCAGTTCTTATTCACTTCTAGTCTGCTAAATATATGTTATGCCTAACACAGATAGTACATGATGACATGGCAGTTCTGTTTTTGTTTTTTAATTTATACATGTGTGTGTGTTTTCATTTTTTCATTGAGATAGATGACTTGAAAGTATTTTTTTTCATTCTTTGTTTTTGAAAATGTGGGTGACATGAAAGCTTTATAACCTATATGGTACATTTTCTTTGGTCAATTAACATGGGGCCCATTACCTCAGTGTTATCACGGCCTTAAATGGTGATTTGGAAGCAATTTCTTGGGAGACCGAGTCTTATGTTTGTGCTGCTAGGCAACTTATTTCTAAATGTGAGTCGGTTGTTTTTGATTGGATTCCTAGAGGCATTAATGAAGTGGCCCATTATGTATGCCGACTAGGCCTATTGGGCTCGTTTTGTAACTATGAAAGTACTAATGCTTTACCCTCGTCGGTGGACTCCACTTCTTCCACCGAGTGAAGGAGGTTTTTTTGTATCCCGAGTCTTGTGTTGTTTTGTTTGTAGAATAGCTTTTCGAGCAAAAACAAAATAATAATAATAATGAATAACGTGGGGTCCCTTTTTTAATTTACGTCAGTCAATTTCATATTATACGTACGCGAACCAAGTATTAATTGAAATTAAGTGTGCATATAAATATATTGATATGTATATATTAGAAAAGATTAATTATGTGAAACTAGGGAGAAAAAAAACATGTATGGCTTATAGTCATATATAATTTAATTATACCAATTTTTATGCTGGAATTCTTATACTCTTTTTCTTCAATAGTGATAACAGATTATTCAGTATTAGAAGCATAGCCTTGACGTCTCGCTTTCAGAGAAACAAATATCCAACAAATCTTTCCTACCCTAGTGTTCTCTTCTCTTCATCATCCTTGTATGTAATTAATTAATACTTTGTTATTTTATTCTCTTAAATTATACACATATTCGTACACCTCTCATTCCTTTATTTATTTACACATTGATATTATTTGTTTTCTTTTTTCTTGTGTGTGTTGTGTTTTTAGGTCTAAAATGAGTTGTTCTGCGACTCTATCGTTAACTGCGGAAGTGGAAGAAAAGCGAAAGTTCTACGGGGACGAAGCAAATTCCTTAATTAAGGAACTCCAAAAGGTTTTTAATTCTGGAAAAACAAAGAGCTATGAGTGGAGAATATCACAGTTACAGAGTATAGTAAAGATGCTTGAAGAGAAGGAGAAAGATATCATTGAAGCTATTCACAAAGACCTTGCAAAACCTCATCTTGAAGCCTTCATTGCCGAGGTCATGATATCATTTTATTCATTATCTTCCCTTTTGCTTTTGCTGAATTAATTCATTAATTTTCCCTTTTGCGTTTGATACACCATGGTGAATTCTATTGTATTTTGTTATTTTTAATTAATTAATGGATAAAAGTTAAGCAAAAAGCAAAACAAAATATATACACTGATGACAGAAATAGTATGAGAAGTAGTACTAGTCAGAGAATCCTAGCTAATTATTGCGTATATAATATGCATGTACATGTCTTATTCGTATAATATATTAACATGCGGTACTGCATGAATTAATTATTGGTGCAGATTTCTACGACTAAATCCTCGTGCAAGCATGCACTACAAGAGTTGAAACACTGGATAAAGCCAGAAAAGGTAATTATATATAAGATGTACATATTGTTCCTTTGTAGTAAGGAATAAGTACAATATATATGCATATACTATATAATTTACGCAGATAATTAATTCAGGAAAATACTGGATATGTTGTTTAATTTTCAGGTCAAAACTTCAATTACAACATATCCATCCTCAGCACAAATTGTATCAGAACCTCTAGGAGTGGTGTTGGTCATCTCCACATGGAACTTTCCTTTCTGTACGTCTTCTTATCTCATATATTAATCCTATGGGACTGCTCAAATCTCAATATTCAAATCTAGAATTTGTTTTGATCTATTGATTATATATGCTTTATATAGTACTAGTAAGCATATAGCATAGGTACAACTTAGAAATTATGCAATGTGACAAAGTTGAACGATTACTGTTGATGACATTAATAAGTATAATAGTTGATTACAATATTAACGCACTTATTGAAGTCTGTTTTGGCAGTGTTATCTCTTGATCCAGTCATTGGAGCTATTTCAGCTGGCAATGCTGTGGTTTTAAAACCATCAGAGATTGCTCCAGCTACATCCTCCTTGCTTGTGAAATTGTTCGAGGAATACTTAGATCGTTCTGCTATAAGAGTTGTTGAAGGGGCTGTTCCAGAAACAACTGCATTGCTCGACCAAAAGTGGGACAAAATATTATATACAGGTAATTAGATCTCATCTTTGATCTATATATATCATTAATTCATTTTTACTNGGGTGGCAGAAACCTTATATGTTCCCATTCCATTGGATCAATTACGAAAGTTTATTATAATGAACATATTTAGTATAGTGCTTAATTCTCTACAGGACAACGATAAAACATTCTTTCTGTCTCTTATCTGTAGTATTCTGTAGTCTAGGTTACCCCAAAATTATAGGAATCTATACTTAAAAAACCAGAAGTATGAACTATAAAATTTTCATAGATTTTTTTATATGTAGCTTAGTTTTGAGTTTTCCTTACTAACATATTAGGTGTTTTAGCCAATATTTAGTATATATAATCAGTAGATACATAGAAAAAGAAAAAAAATATTTAATTAGGAAAGTCAAAGATGTACTATGTACAAAAACTTAATACTAGATATACATATATATTTGGTGTAGGTAGTGCAAGAGTGGGGCGAATCGTGATGGCTGCTGCTGCAAAGCATTTAACACCAGTAATTCTAGAACTTGGAGGAAAGTGCCCAGCTGTAGTGGATTCAAATATCAACTTGCAGGTACCTACAATTATCTTGTTGCTATTATATATATATATGTACAAATATATGTGTGTATATATAGGTATTCATGCATGTCATTCTTTTTTTTCGTGGTTAATTTTATTGTTTGTGATTTTAAGGTTGCTAGTAGAAGAATAATAACAGGCAAATGGGCCTTGAATAATGGACAAGCTTGCATAGCCGTTGATTACATAATCACAACCAAAGACTTCGCTCCCAAGTTGGTAAGTTTCTTTGATCATGGACTAGTGACCTTTCTCCAGTGCAGACATTGATATTATTGTGTCAAAATTCTGGAGTGTCAAGATCAAATTTCATTTATACGTGTATTTATACATATTTATGTTTCATACATATATATATATATACGTATCTATGAAAAATTACGTTGACACTCCAGAGTTTTGACGAAAGTATAGGGACATTGCTTGAGAATTAAATTATTTACAAATACACATTCAACCTTAATCCATTTGTTAGAGGTGTGAAAAACAAAGACATGCATACATATACATTTATATATATATATATATATATATATATATATAAATAAATAGGTTGCCAATCCAATAGGTATTTTTTTTTAATATCTAGGTAGGTATTTTTTTTTAGCAGTTGAATCACCATCTAATGGTGATCTAATGACTATAATGAAATGTACGAAAAGACGTGCATCATTAATGTTCTTTCTCTCTCTCACTTTTTACAATAAAAAAAAGGTGCATACTAAATTTTTATTG
>JXTB01000118.1:174104-229798 GCA_002914805.1 Parasponia andersonii
TGTCATTAGTAAAAATATTAAAACTTGGGAGGATTGTTTACCACATGTTGAGTTTGCTTATAATCGTTGTGTTCATTCTGCTACTAAGTTCTCTCTGTTTGAAATTATTTATGGGTTTAATCCTTTAACTCCATTGGATTTATCACCTTTACCTATTTCTGAGCATGTGAACTTAGATGGTAAGAAGAATGCAGAATTTGTGAAGCAACTCCATGAGAGGGCACGACTCAACATAGAGAGGAGAACCGAGCAATATATGCATCAAGCAAACAAAGGACGTCACAAGCTGATTTTTGAGCCTGGAGATTGGGTGTGGTTACACATGAGGAAAGAAAGGTTCCCAGTACAAAGACGTTCTAAGTTGCTGCCCTGGGGAGATGGTCCATTTCAAGTGCTCGAACGGATCAATGACAATGCCTACAGGCTTGATTTACCAGGTGAGTACAATATTAGTGCTACTTTCAATATTACTGACTTGAGTCCTTTTATTGCAGGTGATGAAGATTTGAGGGCAAATCCTTCTCAAGAGGAGGGGAATGATGAGGACATCATGGCGGTCAATACTCGTGGTCCAGTACAAGTTCCTGTTGGTCCAGTGACGAGGGCTTGAGCTAAAAGATTCAAAGAAGAGCTGAATAACTTAGTTCGGAGAGTTCTACAACAAGAAGAAAATGTGTTCACTACAGAAGGTAAACAAAGGTTAGTTCTACTCATCCAAGTCAATCCGGGAGAGAACTAATCAGTCATACATGTCCATTGAGCCTTTGCAAGTCTAATCCATCATATAAGGGGGAATTATAATTTGATGTCGATGTGCTTTCCTTGTAATTTTATCTTTGATTTTGTGTTTTAATTTCTGAGCGTTTCTAGGGTTATTTTTAGGCTTGTTTCTTCTTTCTCTTCTTTAAGGGTAGGTTAGTAATTTTTCTTTCAAAACCCTAGCAGGGTATATTTGTGCCGCCTATATATATGTGCCGCCTATATCAGGAGGCATCAGTTTTTGACATTAATGAAAGAGAAACAGTTTTCTTCTTGAGTTCTTGAAGAGACTTTTATGAATTCATCAAGGGCTTCCTTGTGGCGTTCAATCCGACTTATCAAACGGATTCTCCATCCCGTTTGTAGCGTCTTCACCATACCAAGGTTCTTGCTTTTGCTAAGCAACGGGTCGCGGTTTTCCATCAAACTTGAAAGATCTTGGGGTTGTATTTCCAGATTTGGTAACGAGTTTCGTCATATCGTTGGCGGGGTTTGTATCAACTAGTTTGCCAAAATATTTTTGGGCCGAAGCGGTAAGTACCGCTTGTTATATTGTGAATAGAGTTATGATATGGCCAATCTTGAACAAGACACCTTATGAGCTTTGGAAAGGTAGAAAACCTAACATTGGTTATTTAAAAGTTTTTGGTTGTAAATATTTTATTTTGAATACTAAAGATAATTTGGGTAAATTTGATTCAAAATCCGATGTTGGTATTTTTCTTGGATATTCTACTACTAGTAAAGCTTATAGAGTTGTCAATAAAAGAATCTTGATAGTAGAAGAATCTATGCATATTGTTTTTGATGAATCTAACACTCTCCATGAGGGGAAAAATATAGATGACGATGATATTGTAGGTTTGGAACAAAGCTTAAATGAATTAAATGTCAATGAAAGATCGAATGAAGAAGAGGACATCCAACTACAACAAGACAAAAGTCTTAAGGAAGAAAGATGCGACAATGGTAATATTCTAACTATTCCTCAAGATTTAAAATTTAGTCATGCTCATCCTAAAGACCAAATTCTAGGTAATCCCTTACAAGGTGTCATAACTAGAGCATCACTTAGAAATATTTGCAACGACTTAGCTTTCCTTTTTCAAATTGAACCAAAAAATTTTAAAGATGCCGAAAAAGATGAATTTTGGATTTGAGCAATGCAAAAGGAGCTAAATCAATTTGAAAGAAGTGATGTATGGGAATTAGTTCCAAGACCTAGTGATCATTCGGTTATTGGAACAAAATGGGTCTTTAGAAACAAATTAGATGAGCATGGGGTGATTGTGCAAAACAAGGCTAGATTAGTGGTCCAAGATTTCAATCAAGAAGAAGGTATCAATTATGAAGAAACCTTTACACCTGTAGCAAGATTAGAATCTATTAGAATGCTCTTAGCATTTGCATGCCATAAGAATTTTATTCTTTATCAAATGGATGTTAAGAGCACATTTTTAAATAGATATATTTTTGAAGAAGTTTATGTAGTGCAACCCCCCAGTTTTCAAAATCATAAGTATTCGGATCATATTTATAAATTGAAAAAGGCTTTATATGGTCTAAAACAAGCTCCTAGAGCTTGTTATGATAGATTAAAAAACTTTTTGATTTCAAATAAGTTTTCAATGGGAAAAGTGGATATTACTCTTTTTTATTAAGAAGAAAGGGGTGGACATGATAATTGTGCAAATCTATATTGACGATATTATATTTGGAGCCACTAATGTTTATCTATGTGAAGAATTCTCTAAGTACATACATAATAAATTTGAGATGAGTATGATGGGAGAGTTGAACTTCTTCCTTGGACTTCAAATAAAACAATCCAAAGAAGGAATCTTCATCAATCAAGCAAAGTACATTAAAGAGCTACTCAAGAAGTTTGATCTTGAACATTCAAAACTAATGAAGACACCAATGAGCTCGTCGATCAAGCTTGACAAAGATGAAAGTAGTAAAGTGGTAGATATTACTAAATATCGAGGTACGATCGGATCCTTATTTTATCTTACCACTAGTAGACCGGATATCATGTTTAATGTTTGTCTATGTGCTAGATATCAATCTAATCATAAAGAATCCCATCTTAGTGCAGTTAAATGCATTTTAAAATATTTTCATGGTACTATGAATATAGGATTATGGTATCCTAAAGGCACATACTTTAATATCTCAAGTTATTCAGATGCGGATTTTGCCGGATGCAAAACCGATCGAAAGAGCACAAGTGGTACTTGTCATTTTGGGATACTCACTAGTCTCTTGGTTTAGCAAGAAACAAAATTTAGTTACTCTTTCCACCACCGAAGTAGAGTATATATCCGCAGCTAGTTGTTGTGCACAAATTCTTTGGATGAAACAAACTCTTTCAAATTTTGATATGAAATTTGCACATGTGCCTATTAAATGTGATAATACTAGTTCTATAAACTTATCTAAAAATTCTATTTTGCATTCACGAGCTAAGCACATTGATATAAGACATCATTTCCTTCGTGATCACATGCAAAAAGGTGATGTTTTTCTTGAATTTGTTTCCACTGAAAAGCAATTAGCGGACAATTTTACAAAACCTCTTAGTGAAGAACGATTTTGTATGATTAGAAGAGAACTTGGCATGCTTGATTTTGATGAAATTTCCTAATCTTGCTTTGTCATTTTTTATAATCTTTATCTTATCTCATTTTATTTGACCAAATCTGAAACTCACAATTGATTCTTCAAAAATATGTTTTTTTTGTGTGTTTTCGCCAAATCTGGAACTTTTCAGATTTTGATCGACCAAACTTGGTCGACTGAAACTGATGGTTGCTTCAGAAATGCAAAGCTATATTGTTTTACTGTTTTTCAGATTTTGGTCGACCAAAACTGTTCGTCATCCGTTTTTCAAAACCAACTCGAGACAGTTTCTTTGGTCTTTTCTCTGCATTTTTTCTCATTCCTCTCACTCGAAACTCTTATCCCCTGAACGAAAACCCTAACCTTTTATCTCCTTTGCTTCTAATCTTGATTTTTATGAGTTTTCACTTCAATTTCTTCAATATTTCATCCTTTTTCCACCAAACCGGTTTTGCTCCTTCCAACTTTGTGATCAATCTGGCTATTCCTTTTCTCTTTCCTGCTCAAATCCGAGATACCATTAAAAGCTCGTGCCAACAAGAGGTTAGGGAAGAATTACATCAGAGAAGAAAAAGAAAGGAGACAAAATCAAGGTTTGACACTCCTCTTTTCACTAATCCTAGAATTGTTGACGATTTCCAAAATAATTTTACTAATAGGGCTTTAGTGAATGGAAGAAGTGTGGATTGGATAGCTATGGAAAAACTAGTAGTTTGGAGACATATATTTCATAGGATGGAATGGGTTTCCTTTTCTAGTATTAATGGGTTTACTTACCCTAGGTTAGTAAAAGGATTCTATGGTGCTCTGAACCTAAAGAGTGAAGTTCATGGAAACACTTATACGCTTAAAGGGAAAGTTATTGATATGAATGTGCGTATCTTTGTGCTATTCTAGAAATACCAAATGAAGGTGGTCGTCCAATTGATCTTATAGGAGATTTTGATGAGGTGACAACTTTGAAAAATCTCACTAAGGATAGCAATTATTATCCAAATTGTACCACAAATCATTTGAATGTTCATAGTAGACTCCTTCACTACTATATCACCTACAACATTCTTTCTCGTACTGGCCATAGAGAGATAGTCCATCCTCTTGATATTTTCCTGATTAACTCTATACTCATGGGGAAAGCTATAAATTTAGGATATATCCTTATGACCCAAATGAGGGAAGTTGGTTCTAAGAAGATGGGGTATCTTCTTTATGGAATGATGCTTACTCGAATCTTTGATCATTTTGAAATTCCTCTTCATGATGAGTCTGTCAAAGAAAAACCAATGTCTCCTTATGATAGAACTGTTGTCGAGCGCATGCATTGGTTCTTTAATGAGACCAATGGTACTTGGACATACAAGGGGCCTGAAAAGGCCATTGATCCTAGTGTACCTATTGAGACTCATGATTTTGGTGATAATGAGGAAGGTGACCCATCTACTGCTCGCACAATTCCTCCCATGTTTAACTTTAAAGAAGCATTTCAACTTATGAATGGTCGCTTAGACACTCTTTTTGTGGACTTTAATGCATTCAAGGGAGATCATGGTAGCTCTTCAAGACTCTCAACAAGCTCAGTTTGATCGCCTCTTTGCACACCAACAAGATATGTGGAACTATATGCGTCAAGGACAAAATCCTCCTCCATCCTAGAGTCTTTCTCTTACTTATTTACTTATGTTTTGCATGTTCTTTTATGGTGTATTAGTATGTTTTTTTTGAATCTTTTGAACTTTATTTGTATGTTTTCTTATTATGGATGATGGAACCTTATGTGAGACTTAGGTCTATCTTCGATTATGATCTATTATTCTTACTATGGTTATGAGACTTATGTATGGTATTTCAATTCTTGGTGCTTTCAATTCTTTTTGCTGATTACAAAAAGGGAGAAAATATTCATGATTTTTGTTACATAAAGTATGCATAAATTGAGTTAAAAAGGGGGAGATATTCCTTTCAAATTTCCATGTATAAGTTGAGGGAGAGTTTCTAAAATGGTAAGGTCATGTATGCTAATTAAATTATATCTTTATTTTTATCTCAAAAATCAATATTTGTCATTATCAAAAAGAGGGAGATTGTTGACCTATGCGGCTTTCAATCTTATCTTATTTTGATAATAACAAAAATGTAATTTAGTTACTAATAATTGGCTTGAGTTTGTAGTTATGAAGTTGAAAAAGAAATTGATAAAACTCAAGAAATGAAGCTAAGAATAGAGCATCATTGATAAACCTCGAATGATGAAGCTGAATGTGAAGAATCAATATTCAAGACCAAGTCTAAATAGGTTAAATTTTATTTCCTAATCTTGTAATTGATTTATTGCATTGCACAAAATATTCTCTTTGATATGGCTCAAAAATCTTTCAAATGATTTTTCAAACAAATCTTCAAAGAACTAGCTAAACTTTAAATCCATTGATTGTTTGAAAATAAATATCATTTCTATTCTAGCCCAAATATTCTCAAAAGTACATTTTCTTAAAGTTAAAAAATATTTTGGAAAAAGTAAGTTTTAAAAACTACCAAATTAGTTCAAAGAAACAAAAAACCCTTTGTTTCTGACTGATTTTACAAAAATGAAGGCCAAAAATGGCCGTTGGAGCTGAACTGGCATTCCAGACTCCAACGGCTAGTTTTTTGGTCGACCAAAAATATTTTTGGTCGACCAAAATTTTGGCAGCAAGATACCAACGGTCGAAAATAGCTAGTTTTTGAAGATATTTTTAAATAGAGCCAAGTTTTTGATGACTTAAAAAGAGAGAATACGAACCTATATTGATACCCAATCAGTTTTTACGTGCAAAAGCTCTCTTTTACTCAACTCTAACTTTCAAATCTATTTGAGCTATTCCTAGAGCATCATTTGTACATTGTTCTCAAATTACCTAAGCTTATATTGTATTATTTCTTTGAAAGATAATTCTTTGAGTGAGTGTTCACTTGTATTTTCATAAAAACATTATTGAGAAGTGAGATTGGCATGGGAGTCATAAATAACCCGGTATAGGTGAGGTTGACCCCGGATTCTAAACAATCCGTGGTTAGGCGTAATAGAGTCAGATTCAAGACTATTGTAAAGGCGTGGGTGTGCCTAAGAATAAATTACTCCAGATTATACTAGGGATCGGTCAAGCCCATAATTTTAATCCGATAGTGGAAAGCTCTAAGTAAGTTACGGAGAGCCGGGGACGTAAGCAAACCGTCGTGTTTGTCGAATCTCGTAAAAATAGCGTTTGTATCTCTCTATTCCCATCTCTTTAATTTATTTACTTTAATATTGTATTTATTTATTTACTATTTTTATTTGTCCCATTCATTATTTACTCAATCTTATTACTTTAATTAAAAAAAGTTTATAAAATTCTTAAAAACCCAATTCACCCCCACTCTTGGGTTAGTTATTCTTGGGACAACATAAAGCTCTCATCTCTTTGCAAAAAGTATGAATACTAAATTTCAGGCTCCAATATAACTTTTTAAACAGTACAACTACCAGTTATAAATTTCCTATACCATTTAATCATTGTTTTTCAATCACCAAATGAATAGTTACAAACAAATAAACAGTAAATTTCCAACACGATTTATCCCAGAATTCGTGGCATGAGAAAAAAAAAATGTGGTGTGAGTCGTAAGGGGGGAAAAAAGACTTCTAGGCTTATTTGGAATAAAAATGCATTTTGTGAAAGTTAGAGTATTGTATAAAGTTAAAGCTAGGACATTAGAATATTGGTCAAAGCTAAAGCTAAGACACAATTTTGGATGTGATGCACATTTAAAAGAATATTTCTGATAGTCCATATGGAACATTGTTATGCATAGACAAAGTCAAAAGATATTGGAAAGACGCGAGTCGGCTTAGCAAATATGAACATGGATAATGATTACAGTTATAGGGAAAAAAAAAAAAGGAACTAAAATAAAAAATTACAGATTCAAATCTTTGAAAATTGTCAATTTTTTGTGCATCAAAAATTCTTACAAGAGTTCATTATGGCTCCGTTTGGTATACAAAATAGGATTGGATTTAATTTAATAAGATAAGATTATAGTCCAATCCTATCCTATGTTTGGTGTGCATTTTTTATTAAAATAGAATTAGCACATATGATTTAATGATTAATTAGAAAAATATTACTTTTGAAAATTAATTTAGAAAAGTACCGTTTTTAAAACTCAATTTTCATAAAATGTCATTTAAAAAAATCTCATTTACAAATACCATTTTAAAATTTTTTAAAAATACCACCTTTAAAACAATTTTGAAAAAAAAAATATCATTTTTACAAAATTATATGCAAAAATACCACTATTAAAAAAATATTTTGAAAAATATCATTTCTAGTTTTACCACTTCTAACAGAATTTTGAAAATACCAATTTTAAAGTTCAATTTCGAAAAGTACTATTTTTAACTACTTCTGAAATATTCTATCATTTTTAATAGAATTCCTAATCCCTCTTAATCCTAAATCCTCAATCCTCAAGAGGATCAGATTATCTCATTCTAAAAGTATTATTTTTTGAGTAGATTATTTTAATCTAATTTAATATCTCTCATATACATACACTAAATACGAGATTAATTTAATCTAATTTATACTCATCCTTTGTTCCAAACATGGCTTAAAATATTCATAATTCTAGAAGACTTCAAACTTTATAGAATTTCATAATTCTATACTCCATAGTGTTTATAGTTTTTAGTATAATAGAAAGTACAGAAAAAAGTCTATCTTGAAATGAAATCCTTAGACCATAAAAGTTACAAAAATCTATACAAGAAATCCAATCACCACATCTCTTGTTTAACCGCAAAAAAAAAAAATATCATCACATCTCTTAATTATATAACATTAACTCCAAAAAATCAACAACAATTATAAAATAACTGAAACTCATAAAATTATTCTGAGACCTTGAAGACCTATAGCAGAAGATCCATTAAAACTTTTAGGTCCATTAGAAGTCGAAAAACTAGGTTTAAAAATGTTACGAATCATACTGTAATAGTCAAAATCCCTCGAGACATAAGTCAAGATAGGGTAAGCTATATAATGGCAGATTATCTGTGAAAGTAAAATGTAATAGTTCATAAGTAAAAATCGACCTCATAATGAAATGAGGCTACTTTGGGTAAAACTCAAAAATAAAACTGTTTAAGATTAAGCCCAAAGGAACAATATCATACTAAGTGAGATGTTACACATATAATACCACCCCAGCTTCACTAATAGGAGAAATACTGTCTCCAACAATCAAGTTATTTGAAGACAAACCACTATCTTGATTGATTGCTTGGACTGCGTTAACACGATAACTCTACAAACAATCAACCACCAAATTTCAAGCTTTGGCAAATTACAGACCTTTCCCTCATCACCAGCAACTCAGTTGTGAAAGGTTCATAGCATCGCCAAATGCATTTGGACAGAGCAACTTCTCCATTACAGATCCTTGCAACAGCCCTTGTGCCAGTATGCACTCCAACTCTTTATGAACTGTTTTTATTGTATCAACTTTTATCTTCAAAGTGCCCATACTCGACAATTTCCAAGAAGAACGACTTTGTACGGCGAGCAAGGTAGACTATTCAATGCAATTACAGGCTTGTTAAAACTTGTAGAGAAACTGCCAGAGTCTTCTTGTACATTTTCAAGCTAGCGACATTGCTTGCCGTGTTTGGTATTATTCCTTTGCCACCAAAGATTCTTAAAAATCACACTGAAGATCTCAAACTCATCCTTCTTGAACTGATTGAACAAAGTTATAATTGGAGGAGTACATCTATAGGCAGGCAATCATTATTCTCTATGACCCCCAACCACGGAATATTATCCCAACACAACCTCGCAAAAGTACACAAGAAAAGAGCATGACCAATGCTCTCCCCATCATCACCACTTTGGAATAAGATTGAGGACAGCGAATCTCTTGCTCCTCCATAGCCATAGGCACACGGAGAATACTGTGAAAAGTCATCCAAGGAAAACCTTTAATCTTTTACGGGACATTGAGACGCCCGAGATCACTCCACCATTTCTCTTCTATTAATTAGTAGAAGGACCAACAACGTGTTTAGAATCCATACACCCTTTATAGGCAGATTTCACACTACTGTCAAAATGCCAGCACCAATGATCACTGACTTCCCTTTGGCAGAGAAGAATATTCAATATATAATTGCTATCAATAGGCCAGAAAATTTGTCAAACCAAATCAACGTTTAACCACGTAGGAGAAAGTAAGAACAAATTTGAAACTTTCCAGTTATCCGCAACAATATTAGACTTTGTAATTATGGGCCGAAAAGTGGAAGGACGAGACAACCAAGGATCTGAAAAGAGATTCACACTTTCTTCAAAACCAATACACCACCTAAACCCCAACACTAATGTCCCCCCATCCTCCAACACAAGCTTCGCCAAATCTAAGGACTAGAATTCATTCGCACCTTAAGAAAAGAGTAACGGGGAAAACATTTTGCTTTAGGTACAGTTGGTTGTAGCTAAATAATTCGGGCTATTTAAACGTCTTCGCCCCTGCTTAGCAAGTAACTCTTGTTGAATCTTTCAAGGCCCCTAAACCCCATTCCCTTCTGGGTAAACACAATTTATCTCGTCTTCTCCAACATATCTCCCGCTTTTCACCAGAATAACTTTGCCACTTTGGCTTGAAGGTCATGGTAAAGAAAAAGAGTACAAATTTTTTAAAAGAAAAGAAGGTCTCCCCACATGCTAAATTACTAGATTGCCGTTGGAATTAGATCATGTGACGAGCGTATGTCTTGATTTGTTAGTCTGAGTGATGAAATGACAAATTTTATATTTTAGGGGTATTGATGCAATTTTAATAGTGCAAGACACAAGGTGAGAAAATTTTAATGTTTTGAGAGAGGAAAAAAATGAGATAATTATTTTCGTGTTTCTTTCAACTATTCCATTCTATTGGAATGAAAAACTCATTTGAATGAGTGCTTGTTTTAACAACTTCAATTTTTCCACTCAAATAGTCTTTTGGAATGTGTGTTTGTTTCAATAATTCAATTTTTTTACTCGAGTAGTTCATCAGTCACATCAACTATTAGAATAAATTTTTTGTGTCTTAGATGAGAATGGAGAGGAGAAGGTATTTTTGAATGATCAATTCCAATTGTTCTTATTCTAATTACAACTCATTCTAATATTTTTCCATTCAAATGTTTCACATTCTAATTATAACTTATTCTAGAATTTCCATTTAAATATACTCATTCGAATGAGTAAATCAAACCAGGCTATTTTTATTTGTTACACTTTTTGTTTGTTTGTTCGGTTTATATATTATATTTTTGTTATTATCTACTCTAATCTTTATAGTTAAAATTTGAAACAAATCTATCCATTCTCTCAAATAAATATGCTAACGTTTTTAATTTTAGACATATTTAAGTCTAATCATTTTTTTTTGATAATATCACATTTATATTTTGTATTTTGACACTTTATTCAATTTGTAATTGTATTTTGATTATTATTAATATTGATCCTTAAATTTAAAATTTGTTACAAATTTATACCATGATATTAATTTATAGCAGTTAATTTAACAAGATGATTTAATAAAATTATTCTCGGATCAATTTTTATATAATTTATTTTCAAATTTTTAAACAATAAATTAATTCTAAATTAGTGTCGGATATAAATTTATAACAGATTTCAAATCTAAAAATGCGATAAAAACCAAAACACAAATACAAACCGAACAAAATATAAAAATACAAAATGATATTGATATTATTATTATTGGTCATTGTAAAGCAAGCTCACCTTACATAGTCGTTCTTTCCTCCGAAATTTCCAGGAAACGGTCATCAACGTACATTTAATGACTCAATTTTTATCAGTATCCACTTTTAAGTTTTTCTATCCCTTGATTTCCTTTTCATTCCAATTTTTTTGCTAAGACAATTTTAAAAGAAAAAATAAATATATAATAAAAAACAGCTCGGACCAATTATTTTAAATTTAATTTTCCTGAAGTAGTAATTGCTTTCTTGGTTTCTCTGTATTATGCAACACTCGCCAACAAAGTAATCCAATAAAACGCAATTCTGGATCCTCAATCAAAGGAAAAGAATCAAAGAAAACCCTCTCCCTCTCATTCCGATGGCATTAGGACTTAGGAGAGGTTCTGTAATAAACCCAACTGGTAAAGAAAGGTAACAATTAGCTCAAAATTAATACAAACAAGCAATGCCCATGAATCCTTGATCACCAAGAAAATTACCCATTTGGAGATTCTAATTCTTGATCCATTAAAAACCCATCACAACTTCGTTCTGGCATTTTATCGAACACCCTGTAGTCGTGCGGTATAAATTCGAAGGAAACGACAAAACTAGCTATTTTGGTTCTCAAATCCATCCATTGGTTCTGACCCTCTAAAGTTTTAGTATTAGTCAGAAGAAGATAAGATAAAAAGTTTTTAAAGAAGAAAAATGAACCTTGTTAAACTGGGTTTATGGTTATGGGTATTGGTCTTGGTAATGGGTTGGTCTATACCAAGCTCATCAGCTGCATTTTTCGAGAGTCAGCATAAAAGGAAGTTCATGCGTCCAGTTCCATCCGCCTCGCGCCCGCCATTGGAGCTCAATCGAAGAGGGTCTTCAGTCGTGTTCCCCATCCACGGGAATGTATATCCTCTTGGGTATGTGTTCTCCGCTTTTTTATCTTTATATTATAAATACAAACAACAAATCTTTTTTCTTTTCTGTCAATAATTATAAATTTTCGTTTTTGTTTTCAGTCTTTTTTGGAATATCTATGTTAAAACTTTTGTGTCTAATCTGGAAACGTAATAGAGAATAGTTGATCGTAAATAGAAGTTATTTTAACGGCAGTTTTCGGTCATTTCATGAAAAACCATGCTAATCGATTAACTCTTGTATTCTTATTTCCGAGGCAAATTTGGCATCACGAGGTTCTGGTTTTTTGTTCGAGAAAAGTGTAGTATTTAATATGTTTTGCTTTATGACTATCACGCAAAAATTTGAAAGGGGTTTCTTTTCATGTAAAAGTAAGATTAAAATATACGTGTAAATATATATATATTTGTATATATTTGTATATGTATATATAGAAAGAATATTCATATTGCAACTACCGTAAGGTGAATTTATAAGACAGTTCTCTTCCTCACTATAATTTGTATTTTATTTTTCTTACATATAGTTATGCCAATTATCTCTGTTCTAGTCACATGATTTATATGTCTGGTCGTTTTTGATTGACATATCCTCCTCAATTTATTGTGTTGACCGGAAAAAAGATAATAACAAAAAAAAATTGAAAATTGATTCTTGTTTAATATGGTTTGTCATTTGTGTGACACTGTCAACTTGGAAGAATCCGATTAGAAAGCATTCTTATGTCATGTTAACTGGATTGCAGGTATTATAATGTTACACTGAATATAGGTCAACCACCAAAGCCTTACTTTCTAGATCCTGACACAGGCAGTGATCTTACATGGCTCCAATGTGACGCTCCTTGCGTCCACTGTACCGAGGTAAGTCAGCATAAAAACTCTTTCTGGAATGCCCTTTGAATTTGTACAACCAAATTTCTCCTGCAATGTCATGTGTATGATTTCTTTTGACTCATCCTAAACCTTTCCGAAATCTTGCCATTTGCACTGGTTTCCAATCTTTTCAACAGACTTGGTAATCGACAATTTATCTTATACTGAAGTAAAAATAATATTAGACATCTTAGTTTGTAGCTGATTATACCCTACGAGAAAATCCTGATAGTTATTGGTTGTTTGCTTCACAGGCACCTCATCCGCTTTATCGTCCAAGCAATGATTTAGTGGCATGTAGGGATCTCCTCTGCCTATCCTTGCACGCACCCGGCACTCCCAGATGTGAGAATCCATCGCAATGTGACTATGAGGTTGAGTATGCAGATGGTGGTTCATCGCTTGGTGTACTGGTCAATGATTCATTTGCTCTCAACTTTACAGATGGAGTCCAACTTAAACCTCGCATAGCCCTGGGGTTGGTGAACTTCGGACCTTGGTTTCTCTACCTTCACGCTCGAGTTACTTTTCTTTATAATATTACATTTTCATAACACGTTCACGGAATGTTTCCATGGCCATAGAATTCTTTTCTATATGAATTATTGATAGCTGCATTTCATTACTACATAAATGCTTCAATCTTCTCTTATCTAGAGAGTACATTGTGGAAACTTAGTTATATTTCTGTTTATGTTAATTCTAGAATGCTAACTTAGAGTTGTTTTTAAAGAGAATATCGTTAACGAGGCAACCGGGCCTTCTTTTATTTCCGAGTTTTCTTCTGTGGTCACTTTAGTATTTAAGTTCTGATTCTGTTGTCCTCAGATGTGGATACGATCAAATCCCTGGTTCATCTCACCATCCTATAGACGGAGTACTTGGCCTTGGAAGGGGAAAAACCAGCATCGTGTCACAACTTAACAATCAAGGTCTAGTGCGTAATGTCGTTGGTCATTGTTTAAGTGGGCGTGGTGGAGGTTTTCTCTTCTTTGGGGACGACCTTTATGATTCTTCACGCTTAGCTTGGGCACCAATGTTACGTGGAAACTCGTAATTACCCCTTTTCTGAATCCCCGTGTTTGACTTAGGCAGGAATCTGTATTTGTCATAGTTTCCTATTCTTATACCAAATCTTCTTCTTGTGGTTTATGCCAGAAAACATTACTCACCTGGATATGCAGAACTCAAATTTGACGGGAAATCTACAGGTTTGAAAAACCTACTAACAATTTTTGACAGTGGAAGCTCCTACACTTATCTCAACTCTCAGGCTTATCATGCTTTGACAGTTTTGGTAAGTGAAAAGCAAAACCATCCATTGCAGAAACCCATGAAAAATATTTTATATATATATATATCATCTTATAGTACAGATAGTTTCCTAAATTAAACAGTCCTTATATAGTTGACCATTGCATTGATGATATTGAAGGTCAAGAGAGAATTATCTGGAAGAGTCTTCAAAGAAGAACCAGAAGACCAGACTCTGTTACTATGTTGGAAAGGCAAAAGACCATTTAAGAGCATTCGTGAAGTCAGAAAATACTTCAAAACCATAGCACTGGAATTCACCAGTGGTGAACAAACCCAGACTTATGAATTGCCACCTGAAGCTTATCTAATCATATCGGTAAAATCTCGCTTCTTGGTTCATGTTGTTAAGTTCCTCCAAGTAGCATTTCTGTTGCACAACACTAACAATTATGTTCTTTCAGTCTAGGGGCAATGTGTGCTTGGGAATTCTTAACGGCACCGAAGTGGGGCTGCAAAATAATATTATTGGAGGTAAGTTTCCTATGCATAAACCTGAATTATACACTTTCTGAGTGTCCCCTAGATCTCCCTATCTGAAAAAATTGCTTTTCTTTGCTGTTCTTGTTTGCTTTTGGTATTTCTTTTCCTTCCATAGATATATCAATGCAAGATAAGATGGTGATCTATGACAACGAGAAGCAGGTGATCGGATGGGTCACTGCAAATTGCGATAAGCTGCCGAAAACAAGTGCTGTGAGCATCTAGTGACACTTTAGTTTCCTACCAATATCTTTATCCATGAAACAGACTTTCAGCATTCAGCACTATAAATATATGTGGGCGTAGAATAGATTTCTGTTACATAGACGGTAGATGTATGTATTATAAGTATTCATAAATGATGCTTTGTATTTGTATTGATGTTTGTGTACAATTGTGAATTATGTATATCTCCCACATTTAACGAAATATAGTTGTCCATCTTATGATATTGTTTATTTCTTGTATACTCATAATTTCTATATGTTCAAGTAGGGATGGATTAGCACTATATATAAAGTAAAACCTGAGAAGAAAAGTAAAGAATGGTAGTCTTTCACAGTATGAGACATAAAATAGGAGTGGCGATTCTTAAAGTAATTGAAAAAGGAAAAGAAAGTGTGAGCTGTTCTTTGTGATAGCATAGGTTGACTACAACCAAGATTGAAAGGAAAATTGCTTAGTGAGAGTTCATACTTACGGCTAAGCTAAACTATAATTGCAATTTCAAAGGCAATAGGCAGCATATTGCATTATATGAACGCGTGTGGAATGAAGACAAGTGTTGCAATTTACAAGGCAACAGACAACGTTGCATTCTCATTCTAATTCTCCTTAAAAGTAGGCTTACAGTTTTAAAATGAACGTAGGAAGAGAGAGAGAGTGAGAGAAATCTTAAAGGCAAAAGTGGCTTTTCCTCGGCTGAAACTAGTATGAAACTAAAGGACAAAGTTTGGTGGCAAAACAATAATCAACCCCATAAAATGGACACCGAGTCTATTTCCTCCGAGACTTGCTTGTACATGTGGACTAATGTGGGATTTAAGATTTTCAATCTTAGAAATAAGCATAACACGACATTTTAATGGAAAGTGGTGTAACTTGTTTTGAGCAAACACACACATGGGAAAGCCATTCATGGGCTCATGTTATATCCCTAAGTCAAACTCAATCTTTTTATTCCATGCTCAATCTTTCGGGGAAAGAATATTACATAAAGGACTCTCTGTTCAACCATCTAATTAAAGCCACAAAAAATTGAATAATCTCTTGGCTGCCTGTTTACCAAATTACCCGAACAGCTGGGTTCTCTCATTTTATCGAAATTCAAATGAATTGAAAAGACAGCGCCTAACAAAACGTTTACCGAATTAATTAATTGTTTTGTAGTTTTTTTTCTTTTATTGAAGAAGAAGAATTGTTTTGTAGTTAATTAGTGGACGATGAAGAAAGGTCTAAATCTTAGATCTGGTATTGATGTTACAATCTCATCACCTCATTTTTTCGAGAATCAAAATGCCTCTTCAAGTCTTTCGTTATTATTATGATGTATCAGTGCTCTCCGTTAAGCAAGACTAATATTAATAAAACCTTGTTTTCTTTTCATTAATACTTGTTGGAAAATCCTCTGTTACGAGTGAGATATTTCTTAAACTACAATAGAAACAAAATTTAAAACTAGAAAGGGACAGAGTAGATGAGAATTGAGCGCATGCAATATCAAGAAGTATATGCAATATCAAGATGTATGTACCAGTTTTCGTTCGAAGCCCATTCAAAAAAAAAAAAAAAAGAAAGAAAGAAAAGATGTACCACTTTTGGACTGAGTTCACTTATCCAATCAATATTCAATTATTTATATTCAAAAATTATTTAATAAAAAAAATTTGCTGCAATCTGAACCGTACAAGAATTTTCTACAAGTCGCAACATACTATTAACATGACTAACATTTAACACTAGCCCCAGGATCACTTGACCAGTTCCAGATCACCTTGATTCAACTTCCCTCCACCGTCCCATCAAATCCATTAATCATTCCACACCCACCCGGCCGAACATGTTTCGTCCATTAAGGCACAATTTTACCGAACCCCCACATAATTCGGCTATTAATTTCTCAGGACATTTTTCCCTTCTGAACAAATCTAGACAAAGATTTCCGGGCCCACGATACAAGAATCTGCTGAATAGTGAATTCTACATTACCTAACATCATATAATAAAATAATTTTGGGTCCAATTGAAGGTTACCCAGATTTTTTTTTTTTTTTTTTAAGTAAATAATTAAAAGGGCTTCTGCATGAAGGAAAACATGTCCTGTAATGGGGAGAGCTGATCCATTTGGTACTGAAACTGAGACCCAAAAGGGTCCTCCGAGAACCCATCCATGTAGTTGAAGTTGAAATCAAAGGCATTCTCTAAGCCACCGTCGTCGTAGGTGTTATTATTCCATTTGGGCTCACTCTGAACCTCCCTCTCGCACGTGACCTCGGGCGAGAGCACGTGCTCCGAGCAGCTCGAGTCCGTATGCAGCTTGGGTACGGAGTCCGACGTGTCCATATACAAGTGGTGGTCGTTGGGGAAAGCCGAGGCAATAATGTGGGGTTTTCTGTCCTCGATTTCCGGGAATTCCTCAATCTTCATCTGACTCGTGATTGGGAAGTTCTTCTCTATGCTACCCTTCTTATTGTAAATTCGACACAACACCCAATCATCCAACTGCAAAATAATAATAATAAGAATATCAAACCACATTAGTACAGCCGAAATACCCGTGTTACCCTCAGTGAAAGCATAGCTGCCAAAATATATGAATATGATAGATAATATTTATGATTTTAAATAATATTTGATTTTAAAAATAATACTATTTTGATTTTTTAAAAATAAAAATAATAAAGGAAAGAGTTGGCTAAGTACCCTGGAGTTGTTGTTCTTCTTGCCAGCGGAGCGGTCCACATTGGCGAGGCGATACTCGTGCATGATCCAGTTGGTTTTGACGCCTTTCGGGGCTTTGCCAGCGTAGAAAACTAGGGCCTTTTTGATCCCGAGGGCCTTGGGCTTTCCAATGGGCTTATCGGCCCCAGTCGCCTTCCAATAACCGGTCCCCGCGGCCCGGTTCGGCCTCGAACCGTTCGGATATTTTCGGTCCCTTGGCGAAAAGAAATACCATTCTTTTTCACCGTACAGAGCCATTTCTGCACAAAATAAAAAATTCGAATATTAGATAAAGAATGGTACCAACCACCAATGATATGCGTATTAGATTCAGCCGCCAGTAAATTTAAAAACGAAATTTTCTAAAAAAAAATTATGAGTAAAAAATTTGAAATTGTTTTTAGAAGGAAAAAAAATCTAAAAATTTTGCATTTCTTAAAAAAAAAAAAGGAAGAAGAAAAGATCTCTCGGAAAAAATTTAAAAAAAGAAACGAAAAAAAAGAAGCCATTGATTTTTTTGTGGATGGAATGGAATTTTTTTTAAAGAAAAAAAAAAAAACCAGAAAATGGGGAAACTTGGATCTGAATTTAATCATTTAATTAGAAGATTGGGAAAATGAAAAAGAGAGCATATAAATATACATAGATATATATGGAAAAATGATTGTATACCAGGGAGTTGCCATGGGTCGAATTTGTATAGATCGATCTCTTTGATTATGGGAACCGCGATCGGAAGCGACGAACATTTTCTAATCAAGTAGTGGTTCACCAACTCCTCGTCCGTCGGGTGGAATCTGAACCCAGGCGGTAAAACCAACTCACCACTGCTCGTCATTCACACACACTTGTTCTTCTTCTTCTCTTTAACTTTCTCTCTCTTGATTCTTCTCTTTCTGTTTCTCTTTCTCTCTCTAGCTGCCGCTGCTGCTGCTGCTGCTTCTTCTTCTTCTTCGTTCTGCGACTTGAAACGTCTGAACTGGCCCTAGAAAGGGGCTTATATAGATACACGCACAGAAATTTTGCGGAGCAATTTAGGCACGTGCGGGCGGGGTCGCTAGAGGGGAGGGATTTGAGGGAGGTAATTTTGCCAGCTGACCGCAGCCATGTGTGTTACGTGACACGTGTTGGACAACCAGTGGCGATTGTCCACGTGGACTGTTCCATATATGCCGCTTTGGTCGTTTTGTCATTGCTTCCGTCATAACATTTGGACGCTTTATAAAGTCGGCCTCATATCACTCGTGTATTCGGATCGTTGACAGTCAAGGGCTTAGACTTTTACAATGGTCCTGGTCCTCATTAGATCCTATGTTTCCCAAACTATACAACTATATTCTCCTCTGACCAATGGGATTTGGGGATTGCTCTGAGATAGGGGCTCGTTTGTCTTTTCAGAAAAAGTTTGCCCTTTTGTCAAACTAGAGGTCAAACGTGAATGGTTAGAGAGAATTGAAGCGAGAGCTCAGTAGCAGGAGATTGAATTTTTCGTTTCTTAACTAATGTCAGCTTTTTTTCGGCTCCCACGTCAGCAGAAGGACGTCATCGTGGCAGCTGCATAATCGATTATATCCAAAATGCAACAATTCACTATTCAACATTGTATTTTTTAATGTTTTATTTTTTATTTGTAAGAAAAAATTTATATTGATATAAAATACTCTTAAATGTCAGACTCTTACGTTTAAAAAAAATGTCAAACTCATAATATATCATATATGAGAATCACATAATATTGCTATAAAAATATATTAAACTTTTTAACCGCGTTCTTAATTCTTATTTTAGAATCGCATAATATTACTACGATAATAAGATTTAATACATTGTAAGAAAATAGGTGATTATGGTATCTTTGTTATTGAAATAGAAATTAAAACAATATGAACATGGAAATTTAATGTTTAGCTCCCGCTCTATCACGTGGAAATTCTGATTTCCTTTTAACTTCTTTCTGTGAGATCCACGTGCGCTCTGAATTTTAAAATGTAACAAAATGGTTATTAAGGCGTAAGTCTTTGTCTCCAGCTTGTCTCCCTTATGTTCCCTCCCTATATAAGAAAAAGGTACCGATCTATCCTATAACAAAATTATTAATATTAGAAACTTTATAGGAGATCATCACAAATTTATGGGGAATTCGATGGCAAAGCTCCTTTTTTTGATACTTTCTCCTAAATTTATCCCATTATTAAAATAGAAAAATTATATTAGAGTATATTTTACACATGATTACAAGTGAAAATCAGTTTATTACGACACATCAGTAAATATATATTTTACCAAGGTTCTCTTACATATTTAATTTNATGTTGAATAGTGAATTTGTTGCCTTTGGATATAATGGAAAGATGATCCATTAAAAGTTAAAACCAAATAAAAATAAAATACCTAATACATTGTAACACCATCTTAGTCCAAAATTATTAGATTAGGAGGTATTATCATTGAATTCTTTAAACTTTAAAAGAAATACGGAATATTTTTTTTATTTAAATAAATATCTTATTAAAATCTCTATTAAATTCATAAAGAAAATACTAACAATAATTTGAAAGTCATATAATCTAAGGAAAAAAATTTAAAAAAAAATATAAAATGTCATTAATAAAAAATAAAAACTAGAAAATATTCAATCAATTTAAATTTAGACCACTAGACCACCATATCGTCGAGTCGCCTCATCACTACCATCCGATATGCTACTATTCATCACCTGAAAAAATATTAAATAATATAATAAGCTAAAAGCCCAGCAAGTAAACCACAATGCACACAATTGATGAGGTATACTTTAGTTATTTTCTAAATTATATTCTTTGTGATCTTCTTATAACTTTGAAGACTCATCATTTTAATCCTTGAGAGCGCTCAGTGTAATACCTAAACTTTTGGTAACCAGTGGACCGTGATTGCTGAACCAGTTTTTACTTTGCTACCGACTCCTTGGTAGAATCATCTTAGAGGTATAAAGTGAGTGTACCTAGCCTATATAGCCACACACACATTAATGATCCCAAAAAGGGTCTATCGTCCCCGGAGTCAAAATCATATAAGGCGCCTCCCTAATATAGTCTATTATCATTTATCCTTGGTGGGTATGCCGGTCCCCCGCTTTTCGTGTCTACTCAGACCTCTAGACATAGACACACACCAATTTCTTTAAAATCTTACTTTTCAAAATCTTTAATTAATTTAGAAAAATCATTCCATTGTAAACTATTGTTCTTTTGAAATATACCATTTTATAAAATAATGTCATGCATATGGATGACCATACCTCACGTAAAATAATATGTTATATGTCATCAATTTCTACGTAAAATACATATAACACATAATTATACAATGTAAAACATATAAATAATTAAAGCAGTTAAATATGGTTTACTTACTTTAAGTCCAAGCGAAAATAAAAAGTCAAGAAAAGTGAGAATGTCCTCCGAATGCTTACAACGTACATGCCCCGCCTACATCATCAGTATTATAAATGCAAAATTGCTTAATTTATTTTTCTTATTTCAATAAAATTTCTCGAAAGATTATTTTATCTTTGATGCACTTAAGATGAACATAATTTATATATAAAACTGAAAATATCAAATATAGAATATAATCAACATCTCATACAATAATCCCACCGACAATTTCATAGAATACGCTTGTAGTTTGGAACTCTGAAAATTTGTACAAAACAATAACTAAAACTGACAGCTGCTCATATAAAAATTATATCTCATTACTCACTAATCAATTTGACATAAAAATCTCACAACATTCTTAACACAATTTTTTACTATACAAAATTAAAAGAAATCATAGAATACACTTAAAAATAATATTTAAGTATTTTTATATATAGAAATCATAGAATATATCAATATTTATATATACTTGAAATCCCATTAATATATTTAGAAATCATAGAATACATCAATATATATATATACTTGAAATCCCATTAATAATATGTTTCCCTTTTTTCTATTTTTCTTTTTATGTTATGTTATGATATCTTATTTTATTTTATTATTTTTTATAAGTCATATAAATGATTCACGACAGCCTTCCTTTTTTCTTTGTTTATTTTAAGTTTAATATATATATATATATTTATATCTAATTTCTATTTAAATATTAATTTATATATAAATATATGTGTTCTATGAAATTCAAAAATAGAATAATAGCATAAATGATTTTTTTTACACGACACTTAAATTAAAATTAAATACCACATTATGTCAGTTAAATATTAATAACATTAATGACAACAATTACTTATTTAAATAACTTCAAATAAATACATTAATAATATTATTTACTCCCTTTCTTTTCTTTTTTTTTTTAAATTATTATTTTAAGAATCTACAAAAATTTTAATAAGCATGTAAGACAATTAGATTCATAGTACACTAATAACAAAATATAAATGACAAATAAAAATTCTCAATATGTTATAAATATAAACTTTATATTATAATTTTAAATCAGGGTACGTAAATCTCGATCGAGTACTGTTAGATATTATCACTGCATAGAATCAAGTTAGGCATAAATATTATATAAATTAAATAACATTAAATGCAATTAATAACAAGTAACACTTAGCAATTCTAAGACATTCTAATCATGAGTGTTACATACATGCTATTGCAAGTTATTAGCATAACGAGATCTTTTTTTTTAACAAAAAAGTTATAAGCTTAATTGGATAAAAAAAATTATAAAAAGCTGGCTTTATGTTTTACATCTCCGCAATTTTACGATTGTTTGGATTTAACATATTTTAAGAGAAGATAATCAAGTTGCTGACAAGCTTGCTGCTCAAGAAAACTAGATCTCTATCTTCTCTTTATTTTTTTATCACCTCTATCGTGGCTAAAGATCGTTTCAGTCTTCTTCTCTACCATTTTTGCTAATTTACATTCTTTTTTTTTTTTTTTTTGCTTTCTTCGATTATGTACTTTTTTCCTCGCTAATTAAAGATTTTTCCCATTGGTTTGCTTTCATCAGGTTTTAATGAGGCATATTTTATGATGATGTTATTAGATGGAACAGATTAAGCATGACTTTCTAAATAGCTATTAATTTAATTAGAGAATTTCTTTGGTTTTATCTTTGTAATGGTTTTTGTTATCAGACTTTGGCAGCTATGTATTTGCTTTGTAATGACTTTTCTTCTTCTTCTTTTTTCCCCTATAAATCATAAGTTTAAATTAAGTATAAGATAAGTGTTTCACGTAGGTGTCAATCTAGTAGGGATATGTCCTATTAGTTTTTGATACTCTTCTTTATTTTATTTAAAAAATAAGGAATAATATCATTTTTATATATTGTATTTTGATACTTTATTCAATTTATATCTTGTATTTTGATTATTATTAATATTGGCTTTTAGATTTCAAATATTATAAATTTATATTCTGACACTAATTTCTAGTAATTAATTTACCAAGATAATTTAATAAAATTATTCTCGGATTAGTTTTCATACAGTTTATTAATGACAACTTGTTAAATTAACTACCCTAAATTGGTGTTAAGGTATAAATTTATAACAGATTTCAAATTTAAGAGTCAATATTGATAATAACCAAAATATAAAGTATAATTTGAACAAATTATCAAAATACAAGATATAAAAATGATAATATTCTAAAAAAAATAATAAACATTAATTAAATGGATTAATAGGCTAAAACAGAGTACTACCAACAATTTAAAAATAAAAAGCAAATCTCACGTACTTAGCCTCGTTTGGTTAACACTTCCGTTCTATCCTTTAATTTCCAGACAATAAATGTTTTTGTTGTTTAAGTTTTAGATTTTCAAAACTTAAACATATACATATATGAATTTACTTGTGTACACATAGACGTGTGTGTGTGTACAAGTTTCGTCAAACTTATTCTTACAGGTAAGGAGAATTCTATGTTCTTTTAATTCCTTGAACAAACTGAACACAGGAAAAGATAAATAAATTTAGCAAATAAGAAATATTTCTTGGGCTCAATATCGTTAACATATTAATTCCTATATATATAATTACGGAATATGGTCATAGTGAATTCTCTCTTGATTAATAGCGTGTATATTTTAGATAAACTAACACCCTAAGGGTTGTTTTTAATATTTACGTTCGTAGATGCAAATGGAATCTATAGAAAATTATAACTAAAAAAAGGGGAGAATAATTAATTGATGTCAAGGACAGATGAATTTTGTGGTTAGTCAATGTAATTTGATCAATTAAAATTGTTTATACTTACGAAGATTTTGAAGAAAAATGGAAGGGAGTAGTGAGAATAAATGCATAAATAATCACATCAAACAATAAACAGGGTAAGTAACCATGTGTATGAATATAGGAAGTAACACAATACACAAAGTAAAGTAACAAAAGTGTTTTCTTCTTTTCTCCCTTTTTTTTTTTAAATTTTTTATTTCGACGTAAAAAGCAACACAAGTTCTTAACACAAAGATTAAAGAACAAGTTACAACTTCCCTCCCTCGCACAGACCAGAAATAAAAAAAAGAAAAAAAAAAGAGTTAAAAAAGGCATATCCTGATCAGCTAGCTTCCGTTTTAGCACAAACATGTGGTCATTAATACATTTATAAATCCAGAAAAAAGTTGACTGCAATGGCGGCCAAAAGGCATATCCCGTGAGTTGTAGAATATATAAGACTGTAAGACTGTGCTCCCTTTTTTATTAATGATAACTGGATTTGACTGAACGTTGTCATCTTGTTTTTATTTTTAAATATTTTGCGTAGGGTATATCACCAAACTCTTATCAGGATCTACTAATTTGAAACTTGTGGACAGATATTTTGTCAACAATAAATTTAAAAAAATTAAGAGATGTGATTTGTATGAATTGGGTTATTAATTTAAATAAATAAAAAGATTAAAATTTTAGAGTAGTTCAGTCTTGAGAAAAATGAGCTTATGTCCATTATTTTTCACTATTTTCTGGAGAATTACAAGAACTCACAATTACAATATATTGTTTGGAAAGAAAAAAATACTCTTAAGAATTCTTTTGCTTCTCTAAATTCGAAAAGAGTCTCCGTCCTGAAACATTGAACTCTCTTTATATAGATGAAGGTACCTTAATGTTCCCAATTGTGAGAATGAGTAACTATACAATCGGGTAATATAATTTGAGTAACAATATAATTGGGTAATTACTTAAATTGGGTAACTGGTTGAACTTGAAAGAGAAACTTTTGTTTCCCTTTCCTTGTAGGTTACCCGTTTGACGAAGCAGAGACTAGTCTCATTTTCTTTCAGGTCGCACATAACCTATTCGGAGGAGATCGCACATAACTTATGCGGTAGAGGTCACATGCAACCCTTTCGGATGAGGTCGCATGCAACTTATGCGGATGAGCTCGAACGTACCTTATGCGACCTGACATAGGATTTTAGACCGCATAACAATTGCCCCCCAGCTCCATTAGTTCTTTAGGACAAAATGGAGCTTCTTTTTAATGTAAGTGAGTGCGAACATAAAAAATGTGATGTCACGACCTAGACTTGAGATCTTTGAAGAGTCGAAAAGTCGTCAGATCTTAAATCTCACTTTTCTCAAGATCACGTGCACCTTTTTCTGACAGACGAAAACACGTGTCGCCTTTCCTAAGAAAATAGCAGAACTCGAGGAGATTCAAGGATATTAATGATGCCAACCGTCGTTTTTAAACCGAATCTTTTCAAATTTCGAAAGATACTGATTTAATTTCGGAAAAAATCAAATCCCACGTAAACTTCGGCCTTTAGATCTGAAAATAAAAGATTTTGATCTACGGCTGTGATTTAGCGATGCTCAAGGAATAAATATCAGAAATCAATCCGCTTCTGCCTCTTCATTACAGACTCGTTTTCCATCTCTCTCAAATTCCAAAGTATTCCAAACCCTACAGCGCCGTTTCATTCTTCAGGTCACACAGTTCCAGTATTTTCTCCGACAGAGTTCAGACCATATCTCAATTCCTCCGTTTTCGAAGAAAGGTTAGTTTATTTCTTCTCTCCTATTATTCTTCGTCTGTTCTTAAAAAAAACTTAGTTTCAATTTCTAGAAATAGAAACACATCCCATATTCGAACGAATTGGAATAGAATTTTTCCAGATCTCCATTTACCGGTTCATAGAATATACTCTTACTAGATAATGGTCAAGGAAAAACTCGTAAAAAGAGTTTCTAGGGTCTGATACCCTATTGACCTATTTTTTGATGAATAGCTCGAGAAACTTTTTCGAATCCGTAGACTAATCAGAAAAAATTCGATGAGCTTGCCTGTTAGTGCAATCCTAGGATGAACCTCCAAAATTTACTAACACAGTGAAAATCCTTGATGCTCGTGTAGGACTAAATCCATTCGTATTTCTTTTCAGATGTCTAGTAGTGAGGATTTTAGGGAAGGAAATGCATTTTCTAGAGAATTTGACTCCAGTGTTAGCTCCATTAACCTTGAAGACTACCTCGAACTAGAATCCGAGGTAGAGATAACAGGGGTCAGGCAGAGTAGTCCTCGCATAGGTAACCTCCCTCGGGACCAGTGGCCACGACATATCAGGGATGCCCCTGTCTTTTCATCAGGATATCAATACATAGAGAGGAATTGGTCATGTACCAACATAAGGACGAGCTGCACATCGAACATGCTCAGCAAAATCATGTGCAGCTATAAGATCGACATCCCTCTTCGCCTGCCCATAGAATTCAACCGACCACACACACCACCGCGTGGAATTACTTCTTTTTCTGAAGCAGTTCTTAAGTGTGGTGTCCACCTCTCACTTCATCCGTATATAAAATCAATTATTGACTACTACGGGGTCGTCCCTTTCCAATTGACCCATAATACATATAGATACATGGTAGGTTTGTACATACTTTACCACAAGCTAGGTTTAGAGACCTCTTCTCCTGAAGAGTTCGCTGGGTTTTACCTAGTGAAATCAAACCCGTCAGATCTTGGCTTTTTTTATGCAAGCAAATGATCGAACCAGGCAATAAAAATGATCTACGGGGTCGCAACAACATGGGAAAATGGAAAAATCCATTTTTCCACTTTGACTATGCGAATAACGGCTTTTTTCATAAAATTATTTTCAAGAACACCATAGTTTTGTAAAATCAAGAAACGCAACGGAATTGATCGTATAAAATTTTTCTTTTTACAAAACGTTTCAGATCGTGTTCTAACATGAATTAACTCTTGATCTAGACAAGAACAATACCCAGATTTGCTCCACAATCTTCTCGTCTTCCATTCTATTCTCGAAAGCTGTTTGATTGATCGGCCGGGTGGTCACCTTCTTGATTCCCAATAAAGAGATCCGCAGATGAACAAGAAGACAATCTTCTCGAACCAATTTCTCCGGGATGGCCGAAACACCTAGGATAGTGAATCCCTAGTGGTGGCCGATTTTCTCTGCTCTCTCTCTCTCTCTCTCTATATTTTCATGTGACATTCTCTTCTCAAGGAGTGTTTCACGTATATCATATGTATCTAGTTGCTAGAGAATTTTTCTCATAAATATAGAGAGATTAGTAAACCCTAATGGGCTTGTTGGGCTCAACTGATCATCCAATGACTATTGAGCTTTAATTTGAGCTAGACAGGGGACTAGATGGATTCATAAAGCCCAAGCTCCAATGAACCATATACACATTATCATAATTAACTCTTAATTATGATTGAGCCTTATCCATTAATATTGGGGCACACTACTATAGTCCCAATATTGAACTCTTGGACTAAATGTCATTTATTTTCTGTGAAGCTTATTAACAATTAATTAGCTTGATCCATTTAGCATATACTATACCTGTAGACATACCCCCAATGTAATACCATACTAGTAGGGTGAAATTGTCGTATTACCCCTATAGTACATATCTATCTTTGAGTTGCCATTTTTCATCTAATAGATAATAGTTGACTATGGTATTTGTATCTGCCCATACTAACATAGTCAAATTCACATAGTAAATACCGGGGTCGTGATTTATATTATCCAAGTACTTGAAAAAACTCAAAGTGATATCATATATATGGTGTCCATCATGAAAAACGTTCTATACATTTCATATACCTTATCTTCCAAGATACCAGAGTTCGAATCATAAATCGGAACTAGTCCTTTAGTAACTCAAAAAGACAAAACACATGAAAGAAAGTTCGTTAATCATTAGGATTAAGGTCTTCTATAATAGTGCTAGAATAGTAAAATTAGAAATTTGAGTTACGGTACTTAACCTCAAATTCTAATTCACTAGGTCCTGTTCGATGCTGTTATAACTTTCTTATAATACACTAGTATTTGTATCCGAAGACTCACTTCGATAATTAGAGACTTCATTAATTAAATAGACAACACTACATTCTATGGCATAGTAAAGTATTCCATCTTTAATATGCAGAATGCGAACAATTTAATTTAGACATAATGAAATAAAGAATATAATATCTCACACATATGAACTCATCATACGAATAATTCTTTATTACTCATTTCATGTCTTGGAATCTTTTAGATGTTTACATAAGATAAATATACACATCACATGTATATCAATGGGACATAAATGAAATAGAAATTCATAACATGGAATTTATTAATAACAAATTGATACTAAATAATCCAATAAATATTGTTTATAATGTCTAAATAATAAACTGCTTTATAGGACATTATTCCAACAGAGTTGTCTCTGAGTCTCCTCGAGCTGGCATTGATTCTCTGCTTCTTTTTCGGCCATTTGTCGTTGAGTCTCATCGATCCGCCGTGCGTGCTCCGCATCCTTCTCAGCTAGCTGCTGCTTCAAGGTGGCGATTGTCTCAGTGACTTGTCCCATGCTGGCAGCCCTCTGTCCTCCTATAATTTTCAGCCGAGGGAATGCTCCCAACCCTTTCTGCCACCTAGATCTAGTCCCTAAAGCCTTGGACATGATTTGAAATTCATCAACCTGTTCTGGCCCCACCACAGACTCAGCAGACGAGGCACCATCCCCAAGCTCAGACTGAGCACGAGACTGAGTTTGAGTGAGTGCCTCTACCCTGGACGTAACCATCTCCGCCTACAAAATAAAATAAAAATTAAAGTAATTATAATTTATATACGCAACTTAAATATTTTAAACAAACAGAATGAATTCTTACATTTTTCTCCTGGGTGTACTCGTTCCGCCAACCAGACGGCATAAGATGATGGCTCTAGAAGTAGTCGATAGGGCTCATAACCTCTCAAGTATCTGGGTTGCCCTATGAAAAATAGGAAAAAAAAGATAGATTATTTGGTTATAGAATATTTTGTACTGATTAGAGAAAATGTTTGACTTTCTAACCTTTGCCTTCATCTGGCTAATCATACTAGACGACCCCTATGCAGGCGGATACAATTGCTTAGACCGATTTTTCGAGTTCTGTGTTGAGACTTTCTGCAAAAATACCCAAGTTGTTAATTTCACCACTGATTATCATTTATTCTTAATAATTCATTTTTTTTTTGTAAAAGCATGTTAATTACCTCAAACTCTTAAGAACCGAAACGATCGCACAAAATATTCCACTGATCAAAGGAAACGTTCTTGTACGGATTGGCCTTAATAAAAGCCATATCCCTCTTACCCCCCATTTCATAAAATGATTCTGCATCATATTGTGTCAATCCTGTAAATATGCCATCATGAATTGCTCAATAGAGCCCATGAAGAATGCATCGGACCGAGGATAATCAAACTTCACTTGCAAAATTAAAATAGACAATTATTAATAAAGGCTTTTATTAAAATAGCTTAAACTAATTTTTTTGGAAACTCACTTACCTCCATCCGGTTCAAGATGAGCTCAATATCTTCTTTCTTCATATCCTTCCACGTTGGAATGAAAGCTGAGATGGTGTCTCTAACTGTCTTGGCAAGAATGTTCAAGAACATCTTGCCATGATCCAAGATAGGCTTCCTTATCTTCTCACAAAATTCGACCTTCAATCGGTCAGTCTTAAGCCTCTTAAGTTCCTTTTCGACCGATAGTTACTTTCCAGACCAATTTTGGGCTTATTGGACCACTTCTCTCATCAGCCTATTTCGCCCACATTAAAGAATGAGCTTTATTTGAGGACCAGAATTTATGTGTTCATGTTAACTTTTCTTGACAATCTAATTTTGGTATCCTACTTTGGGTCTTCTTTATGTGTTTTTTGTTCTCAAACCAGGTATATTGGATTACTTGGAGGGATTAATATTGAAAAAAAACCAGGTATATTAGATTACTTGGAGGGATTTAATATTGAAAATTTGCACAAGGTAGGGAAATTGATATAAGATATATTGGATTACACCCTGTGGTATCACTTCCAAACCAACATTTATTTCTTGGGTCATCTAAAAGAAGAATAAAATCAATTTCTACCGAATAACCACAAGAACAATCATTTAAGTCAAACGATATTCTTATAAGCATCAAATAACCTATCAAACATTTCTTCGAATACTAGAGTCCCTGAAATGCCACCCCAGCAATCCAATATAATACTTCTAGCAAAAATAAGAGATACATACTTCATATACATAAAAACATATACAGAAGATTAATTTTACATTTAAAATCCAAAATATACTTAAAAAACCATAATTGACAGATTGTATATCACTTACGAATTTATTATTAAAAGTTATCATGCTTTTAGACTTAAATTCTATCTGTGTCAATTCGATACTGTAGCACCACATCGAATCAAATAGGAAAACTCTTAAACAAACTCAGCTACAATTTCGCTTTTAACAAATGCACGAATAAAAGCGTGTCTCAATTGACATACCCACCCAAGTAATTATTAATGCAGAAACTAAACTATGCCTTATCTATGCTTCTTATATAAATATAGATATAGATATAGATATGCTAGTTACCAATTTTTGAGTACCCAAATACTTAAAATATACACAAACATTCTAATTATCTTTAGTATCTAAGCTAATTTATAATAATTAGTTTTCCAAAGAGAAACAATACAATACTGAAATTAAATTCATAACATCGCAGCATTAAAAATTAAAATTAGAATTATATCAAAATTCTTCAATTTTATATATACACCATACTTAGTCCCCTAGTTGTAATTTTCTACGCTTTGTTCACTAAAAGAAAAATATTTGTAAATATACAAAGTCGCATCACTCTTTTTTTAAAAAAGAAGAAGAAGAAGAAGAAGAAGAAGAAGAAGAAAGGTCCAGTATATTATTCTAAATATTCTTGGCCAAAAATTTGGTCAATTTTTTTTCAGAGAGTACCGACAAATAATATTCACTCAACATGATACTTCAAATGAAAGATTCGAATAGATAAATATTACCAATAAGCTGACAAAGTGAGACCAATTTTTTATTTTGAAATTAAGACCGATTGGAATAGACAAAATGAGAATTTTAATAGAGTTTTACACGAATGACAATATAATCACATGTGCCTATAGATAATAAATAAATAAATAAAATCATATAAAAATAATAATAAAATCATAATCCTACAGACTACAGACTCCAAAATCACCATTTTACACTCTGAATCATACAAAAAAATTAAAATCCAAACATATTACACACTTTCTTCCACTCACTCAACAAAAAATTAAATTTAAATTTAAATTTAAAAATAATGGGCCAATCAATACAGAAAAATAATTTGAAGCCTTCGAAAATGAGAAACTCAATCGGGCTCAACAGACAAACCATAATAGCAAGCATAATCCAAATTTTGAAGATTAAAGAAGAACAAGAGAGATTTGGGTCATACAAAAAGTTTGAGTCGTACCAAATTATTAGCACCAAATTATTATTTTAGCTAGAGACAGAAGCTAGAGCTAGAGACGAAAGAGAGAGCTCAAGGGATTGAGGGATCTTGAGGAGGGTAACAGAGATAGAGCTTGAGATTGGAGAGAGAGAGAGAGAGAACGAGCTTCAAAGGAGAGAAACAGAGAGCTTGAGCAGCGGAAGAACGAAAGAGGGATTGTAAGGTTTTATCATAATCTTATTTCAAATCGACGTTGTTTTGCTTCTTTTTTTTTAATTAAAAAATTGACATTTGCCGACGGAAACCGTTAATCCGTCGGCGTATTGTCACTTCACCGACGGAGACCCGTCGGTGAAAGATGCCCAATAGTTAATTTTTTCAGCAATCTTTTGCCGACGGGTTTCACTCAAACTCGTCGGCAAATGTAAGCTTTCACCGACGGGCTATTAGTAGTCCGTCGGCAAAAATCATGTTTCTTGTAATATTTAATGACTGACACAAAAAATAATACCAAATGGTAGAGATGTAAAGTGGGCCAAACTAGGCCAGCCCGACTTATATGATAAGCCTATACGAGTTTTGTACCGTACTTAGGCCTGTCCAACCTAAAATATGGGTCGGCTTGGCCTAGCTCATATTCTTATAAAGGGGTCCGGCAAGGCCCATAGGCTAAGCCCGTATTTTATATGTGCGTAAGTGGTCGTGCTTAAGAATATTGTGTCTATGTGGGCCGAATATGGACTTAATTTTATTATTATTCTA
This sequence comes from Parasponia andersonii, assembly GCA_002914805.1. Classification (NCBI taxonomy): domain Eukaryota; kingdom Viridiplantae; phylum Streptophyta; class Magnoliopsida; order Rosales; family Cannabaceae; genus Trema; species Trema andersonii. Next base: position 206,366 of record JXTB01000118.1, read on the forward strand.
TGCTTTAAAATATCAAATATGGACTTAAAACTCATTCATAAACATTAAAAGCATATAAATGAAAATATTTAATTAAGATTTTTTAAAATTTTAATTAAGAAATATATTTATAATTATATATAAAAGAACTAAATGTGGGCTAATAAAAATGTGAGTCGTACTGTGTCAGACCTATGGGCCTATGACTAAGGCCCAACCCAACCCTTTTTATATGTAACAGGGCAGGCCAGACCCACATTATATAGGCTTAGGGCGGGCCGGTATCGTGCTTTTTCTTCGGAATATGGGCTGACCCACAAAGCTTGGCCCATATTGACATCACTAGTAGGGATTCAGTTATCTCTGTTTTATATCATTTTAATTAAAACTTACGTTCTGCAACATACGATGACAAACATGATTTTTGAACAATTTGAATACATGTGATGGAAGTTGATTATATGACATATATTGTATTGCTCTGGGATTTTTTTGAGTGCAAGTTAGTTTTTGATCTATTTAAATAGAATCGTTATATTGCCCACTTTTTTATAAAATTTAATTAACCATTTTATTAAAACTATAGCATCATTTGAACTTAAATTACTGCATTGTTATTTCAATATATCAATTCAGAGTATATGTATCATAGGATTACATATAAGTACCAGGTTAGCATCATAGTGTTTTATAGAGTGCGTGAACTGGTGCAGGATTTTTCTTCTGATTACCACCCCATTTAGCATGTGTAGGCAATAAGGTTGTCCTTCCAGGTTTGGTAGACGAGACATAGGTATCCCCTCCAGATATGGGTTAGATGTCAGGTAGGCTGTATGGCACACGTAGTACCAATATCCTGGTTTTCATTGATGAGAGGTGGTGAACTCATGAATATGTGTAGATTTTTGTCATATTTTTGTGGACTAATTGATTATTGGATATCATGTTTTCCTATATATATATATATATATATATATGCATATACATATGCGGAGCATCAGCTTAGGAAATGGTTATATGTATACACATATATGATTTTGCAACGATATTTTAGATTAAACTAACCATGCATGGACTTTCTATCATTAAAAAGGTTTTTAAATGAGGTAATAGTTTCTCTACTAAGCTTTCGAGCTCACCCTCTTACTTTGCTTCCTTTCAAATGATTGTTCATTTGAGTTTGTTATCTCGATAGCTAGGCAAATTGTTTGGTTTATGCTTGCGGTCCTATTCCTCTTCGGTTGGTCCCTATACCTTGTCTTATTCTTTCTTCATGTCTAATTATTTAGTCAAGTTTATTATTTTTACTAAGTGAATGTATGAGGATATCTTTACTACTATTTATGAATTTGGTATTTAAATGAGACATTATAGTTCCTAAGGAGCATATTTTCAAAGTTTTAAGTACTTGGGATTATGAATAGCTCTATAAAATAATTTTTGGACATTCAGATTCGAGATTTGCAAAATCTTTTTATTCAGCACTAATGTTTCATTAATTCAAGTCTTTTTAAATGGCGAAACTATATTTTTTTTAACTTTAATTAGTGTTTCTTCTCGATAAACTAAACTAAAGAGGAATTCATTTTAATATAGGATTTTTAATGATTTGGGGACTAGAATGAAAAATCAAAGTATTTGGTTTCTTAAGAATTTTACAAATTCTTTATTTATCTTTATTTACACTCAAAATTATTAAAAATCATGACTTTAGATTTCCAATCATGATATGAATAATTTCGACCACAATCGAACAAAGTCAACCGCCTCCGTTATTTTTGACTTTTCGACTAAGATCGAGTGATGGATAATTTTAAAACTTTATGACAATAAAAAATTTACTTTTATAAATAGTTTATAAGTCATATTTTTTTCTTTATTATATATATATATATATATATATTAAAAAGAGCCAAAACTGATAATACTGATTTATATGACTATTAATCTAATTGGGAAGATAATTATAAACTATAAAAGGAAAAGAATTTAAAAAAATATATGGATGCTAGAGAAACTTGTAGAAACTTAAGAGTAGTTATCGTTGTGGGCCCAGAGAGGTCAGTCAAAGTTGACCCGTTGAAAAATAGTAACGAGGCAGAATATTATAAGGATGTTGTAATCGGAGAAGAATACTTGGGGCTCAAGTTGATGTAGGGGTCAAAATGCTGTGTATGTGCACAATGTTCAGTCTGGTTGGGTGCATTTTGTCCCTAATCTGTTGTGACGTTCACCATGACATATATATGTATTACGATTTAGTTGCGGATAAGCATCTCCGGAAGCTACTCCCAAACTTCACACCGCCCTTTTCGCTTCTCTCTCCCTCCACTAAATGTCTCTCTCCCTCCACTAAATGACAACCAACAACCTCAATCTTCTGGGACCCCTATGTTCTTGGAATCTTTTTTTATTATTATTATTTATTTCTCCACTGGGAGGTTAGATTATACGAAAGAAAATGACATTGTTAGTAAATCCAGCATTGATCAATCTCAAAATCTGACAGTTGAATCAAACAGCTGCACCTTCAATTTCAAATGTTAAAAAGTCAATTAATAATTACAATTGGCGTAATATGAATAAGATTTGGGGTTTGGAATATTACTTTTGATTGTCCGAATGAAGCCTTGTGTTAGAGGAACTAGATTAGATTAGAACACTTTTAAGTATATAGAATTACTAAAGCTAGCGTGACAATTATACTCGACTCTTTTCCTCATCCAACGTAACGCATGTCGTAATCTAAAGTTTAAATAAAAAGTAACCCATTGTTTATACTCAACTCGGGACCCGATCACGTAAGCTTATTAAAATTAAATTAACTAATTTAATCGTATTCTTCTAACTTATTAGCATCTTAGTCAAAAACTTACTAAATAATAGTCAATGTGACCATGAAACTGTGAAACTCATAATCGCCGCCGCTAGTTCATAAGCGGTCTGAACAAAGCTCAAGTGGATTAATATTAATGATGATGTCGCTATTAGTAGGAATATTGAACAAATGATATAGCAATTACCGTAAAAAAGTGGGTAAAGATATTAATGAATGTAACTTAAAAACATCACTTTCACTATAGTGCAAGTAGGTTGTAGCAGATATACAAATTGGGCCGACTGGAAAGATGTCCAAGTGAAATGAACAAACATATTTTCATTTTCAAATGCTCTCCCCACAGCTGCTTCCTGGGAAGCTTCTCCATTGTAATTTGCATACTAGTAGATATGGGATAGCAGCTGCCAGAATGGACCACATTCTGCCGTTATTTATTTATTTATTTAAATGATTTAATTCTTTATGTGGTTGTTTTCTTGGTAATAGTACTTATAATATTCAATATTCGACCACAACTAGTAAAGTTTTTGTGGAGAGTAATACTCAACAGGATCTTCTCATCTCTATGTAAAATAAATAAATGAATAATTCAACAGGATCAACTTTTGTCAGTTTGTGGATCGTTTGATTGCACGTGCATGTGGACGTACGTCTGTTATTGATTGGATCTACTGCTAAGAAATTATTGAAAGTAGGAAATTTTGTAGTGCTGCAATACATTTATGGGACTGAATTTCTAGTCTTAACAATGTCTCTATACTTTTAATTTTTATAACAATTTTCATCATAGAGTTCAAGTTTGTCCTAATTCTTTGCCGACTGGTTAAGGATCAGGTTACTTAATTTACTAATTTGTTGAATTTTGACAATTGAGTTGCTGAGTTTTTTCTTTTATTTTTTTTTTTTGGTTTAAAGAATCGTGACTAAATTTTGGACTTAATTTCAATAAATGTCTATTAGTCAAATATTATAGTAAAATGTCTAGTATATATACTTATATATTAAGTGTTTATATATACTTATATATTAAGTGTATAATTTTATATACTAAATATAAAAAATTATATATCTAGTACATTTTAGTATAGTAACTAAAATTAATAGATATATTTATTTACTAAGTATAAAAATATATATACCTGGAGTTAGTTATGAAATTTTAAAAGTAGACATCTACTTAATCAAATTTAAAATATTGGTTATCCGCGTAAATTTTCTTTTTATTTTTGGAACTAACTGATTAGTGTTTAATATGAGGATAATACTAAGTATCCCAACAAGTTTATCAAAATTTTAATACCAATACATGTGGCAAATGGGTTGCCATTATTCAATTGGTAAATAATTCTAAATTTATTTGTAGTAAGTTTTAATACACCAATTGAATAGTAATAATTCACTTGCCACATTTGTTGATACAAAAATTTTGATAAACTTATTAGGACATTTAGAATTATCATTAGTATAATAATAAAGGTGCTTTGCTGCAAAATTGTTATACTTCCAAATATACATGAGAAATGTACAATAAATACATATTTTCTTAAGTATGTTTTCGTAAGTACCCATTTTTTTTTATTTTACTAATATTCATTTTTATATGCCTTTTTGGAGAAAGTATACTATATGTATTTTATTCATGAAAAATATATCATTGTATATATTTCATGAATATAAATTATTTCTAAAAATTCGTATATATATTTCAAAATATATTCAATAGGTGTAAATTTACACTATAAGTGTAAACCAAAGTTTAAAATTTACATTATAAATATAATCTACATATATTTTACAAATGAAATGTACACCTAAAAATGAGTATTTGGTAAATATAAGACATAAAAATGGGTACCAATACAATTTCTCAATATAACTAGTTAGCTGCTAGGCAATACAATTGAATTTTAGAATGAGCTTCTTACAAAAATCTGAGCCAAAGATTCAAAAAGTCAAAAATCTCAAATGGGCTAATTTTCGAGAAATTTACTCTTAGTGCCTATTTTTGTGCCTTATATTTCATAAATACCTATTTTTATTTTATTTTAAAAATATATTTTTTAAGGTATACATGTCATGAGTGATATATACGTGGTATATATGTAGAATATAACTTTTTATCTATGATTTGTATTTATAGTGTAAAATTATACCTATGGTATACATTTCAAAATATATACCGAGTTTTAGATATAATTTTTATTTACGAGATGAAATATATACCATTGTATACCTTTCATGCATATAATACATCAAGATTATTGCTATGAGCTAAAATGAAGGAAGGCCCATAAAATTGACTCATGATAAGTATGCTCATGCGTGATAATTGTCTTTCTGAATTGAGGAAATTTGACTTTGTATGGTAAATTTCAAAAAAACAAAAAAAATAAGAAATCCTGAATCATATTATCTTTTTCAAAAATTCAGGAATTGTTTAGAAAAATACTACATTTGACAGTTATTTAGAAAATATCACTTTTTACCATTTGGGAGGCACTTGAGGTAACTAGTTAGGTTACTTACCTCAAGTATCTTAATTGATTACCTCAAATAATCTAAATAATTACCACAAGTACATTTGAAAAACAACAATTTTGAATAGGGTTGATAATTCGTATTATCATATCGTGTTTGGGTTGATATAATTATAACACAATATGATAACACTCTGACCTGAATACGACATGATTAATAAATATGTCAAAAATTTAATCCTGAATATGACACAAAATATGTAACATGTTTAATAAATATATCATGTATCATATTATGATCTAGCTATTTGACATGATTATTCAAAATCAATATGATTACTCAATTTGACACGATTATACACTAATTAATTAATTCAACTAAATACATATAATTATATTTAAAATTAATCAAAATCACATTTAAAATATTAAAATGTTAATAAATATATCATAGTTGTGTTGTGTTGACATAATACGAAAATGACTCATTTAATTAAATATGTTACACGTGTCATTTTCAAGCTAAATGGGTTGACCTGAAACCCACCACTTTATTATTCGTGTTCATCCGAAAATAACATAAAAATTAAATAAATCATCCAAATCTATTTATTTTATATTGGTTTTGAGTTGTATCATTGTGTCGTATAAAAAAGCTGCCCGTCCTAATTTTGAGGGATATTTAGTTTAATAAAATGTTCTGGAAGCTTTCTCTTAGATTCTCCAGAACCCTCTCTCTCTCCATCCCCATTTCTTTCTCTGTCTCTCTCCCTCGTGACACGTGAGGCGTGTGTATGAAGTTGAGGTTGGTGCGCAGGTGAAGGCGTGGCTAAAATATTGTCAAGGCTTCCTGTAAAATCCTAAATTTTGTAAGGGTAATTAAGTAATTTTACTTCAAGGGTATTTTGGTAATTTTGTATTTTTGGATTAATTAAATAAAAATTAGAAATAAATTTGGTGTTGAATCTAGACAAGATTATGTCTAGATACAGTTAGGGCAAAAGTGAAAAAGAAATTTCAAATTGGGGACAAGAGTGTAATTAAGGAGGGACTAAAATGAAAAAAATCTTTTAAAATTGTGGCAAAAGTGGAATTTCAGAAACTTATTTTTCGGTCGAATCAGATTGTGCCACGTGTCCCACTGCTACAGTTTTTGAAAAATTGCATAAAAACCCCCAAATTTCTCTTTCTTCTCCACCGAAACACCTGATTTTCACCACCTTGGCCACTGTTCATTCGACGTCCCTCCGGCTGCCGATTTGCCTAACACGCTGCCCCGCACCCTTGCCCAGCCGCCGACGAAGCCGCGCCCGGTGCCGTCGCTTCGCTCCGCCACCTATCGCCGGAGAAATCTCGACTAGAAGTTCACGCCGCCGCGACGGATTTTCCTCCGCCGAGCTGTCGTCCGACGTCGGATCACCGCACCGCCGCCACCGTTGGAATCGTCTCGACGCCAGCTTTCATTTTCGACTGGTCTCGTCCTTTAGCTCAGCTCTGGTAAGAAGTTGGCTACTGTAGCAATATTTTAATATTTAAATTTTGTGGTATTTTCGTAATTATTCTGGAATTGAGTTATTTTTCCCGAGAGAATTATACCACGTGATAGAGGAGTTTGAAACCTGAAATCTCATGATTTTAAGTGTTAAAACGATAACCGGAAGGTAGTTGATTATCGGGACAAAATTGTGGTATTTTTCTAAATATTTTCAAAATGTGGTATTTTTATAATTTACAGATTTTGAGCCCGTTTAATGTTTGGAACCTCGAAACTGAGTTCGGACTTCAAATTTGGACTCAATGAGGTCGGGACATGAAGTTTGATATAAAATACCACTATTTTTCGAAGTGGCATGAAAATCGAGAAAATAGCTCGTGATTTGCACCGTTTTGCGTGCCACGGGCCGGTTCCGTACCGGGACCCGTTTTCGACGAACTTTATATCTAAACCAACGTTTTTAGGTGTTCTGAATTCAGTGGTGACCTCTATTTCTCGATCGGAGACTCCGTTTGAAAAGTCAACTTTTCTAGTGAACGTGACGAGACTCGAAAACAACTGTCCAAACAACCTGGTGATAAATTGAGGATATTTCTAGCACCGTTAGCTCAACATAATCACTATTTCAAGGTAGGGGATTCAACTTCCTTGTTTTCTATTATTTTCAGTTAGATTGAAATTTATCTTGAAAAATGAAATTTCGTGATTTTATTAAATTGAATTATTTGAATAGTTATTTTGATGAACTATGAATTTATAAAACATTGTAGACTACTCTAGATATTTTTAAATATGGTTTTGTACAAGTTTTTATACTTAAAATTTGGTAAAGCCATGGAAAATATACTTTGGATTTTTAAAGTACAAAATAGATTTTAACTAAAAATCAGAGCATGTCTAGGATGTCAAAACATTGCATGGTTATTTGAGACTTTATATATATTGCACATTTCATACGATCAGGCATGAGAGTCGTCTTAGGCATCATGGTATTGTAGTAGGCGGACTAGTACACCCGCCTTCGGTGAGAGCCCGTAAACTCGCGCGGGGTTTGTTTTCTGACTATCTCCATTCGGTAGGCGTAGGCATTCGGTGCCCCTCCGGTTCGGTAGGATTTGACACATAAGTGTCCCTCTGGTTTTTCAGAGATAGATGTCAGGCAGAAAGCATTCAATACATGTAGTATAAGTTGCTCTAGTTGTGATGAGAGAATGAAGACTCATATGATGTGTTGATTTATTTGATGTGCATTATACTTATTTAAATTGAGACTTTTATATATTTTGACCTGGATATTTGGTTTGATTTTAGTATGGTTTTCTATAAATGGTTTAAATCCTTAATTTTATATAAATGTTTTTCTGGTAGTACTAACCATGCAGCTATTCTGAGATTTATAAAAGATTTTTCCAAAAAGAGAAATTGGGTAACCTACTGGGCAATTTATGCTCACCTTCCCTACTTTCTTCACAGGTGGAGTTCAGTGTGACATTGACAGACAACAAGCAGAATAAGAAGTTATCTTTTATTTGTAGTTTAAGACTTGGTAATGCTAGGAGTGTGAATACAAGACTCGAGTTTAAGTCTTGTAAAATATTTGGATATTACTAGCATTCTCATTAAGTATGTTAATTTGAGAATGTCTGTAATTATGTATGTCATTCTACTGTGATATGGAGGTATGAATAATAATGCTCATTTAAATATCTGAAAATTTGATATCTTAAAATTTTTCAGTCTGTGTTTATTGGTGACTATAAACTGTAGAATAGGTCCACTAATTGGAGTAAAAAAAAAAAAAAATTCAAAATTTCCCCTCCTACCATTACCCTGGAGTTTGGGTCGTGACACTTTCACTAAGCGTGTGATTATTGTTATTGTTGTTGTTGTTTTTTTTTTTTTTTGTTTTTTTATTTAAAACGATAAGTTCGTATTCCGTGATACGGCAATGAAGCTGGTTTTAAGAACAAGTGTTTAACCGAATTCTGTTTTTGTTGACAAATGCAATTATATATACAAAAGGTCATGCAAAGCATATTGCTTCATTTGGTTGGTGTGCTCAATTATATATGTTTATACTCGTACACTCCTACAGAAAGGAAGAGTTTGCCTATTGCTCGTTAAAAGATTGATGTGATAACCAGCTGGAAAAATAAAAGTGAAAGATAAACAAATCAAAGGAGTAATGGATAAGGATGAAAATATCATGGATATTGTAATAGTTGGGGGTGGAATTTGCGGTCTCGCCACTGCCCTCGCTCTTCACAGGTTTGCTTTATTATTCAAGCCTCCTATAGCTAAGCATCTCTCTTTCTCTCTCTCTGTGATTTTTTTTTTTTCCCTTTTTTCTAATGAGCTTAAAGGATTTTCCCATTCTTAGTCACAACTTTGGTTACTCGAAGCAAAAATTTATTTAGACTTTTGGCAATGTAAAGCTTTGTTTGGTATTACTTTTGTTTGCTTCTAATAAAAAACCAAATAAATATAAGGGGATTTTCCTTTATAAATGTCCATTTATTTATACATATTTCTAATTTTTTAGTTTAAATTATACAAAAACCTCCACTCAAGAATAGAGGAAATACATAATAACCCCGACAAATTAGACAAAATAAATTTTAATGCCCGCTAACCAAAAATCTTGGTTCCCCATGATCCCCACCTTATTTGTTTAATAATATTTATAAGACACATTAATTATATTATACGAAACAATAATAAGGACCAGATTACAATACCAATTTTCCTATAGTTTAATCCCTCAAATCCGTAAAGTTGTCATTATGTTTTTATTATTTATTTATTAATTATTTCGACTTAGGAAGAGGATTCGAACTTGCGGGCACTCCCCGTATTAAAAGGGATGATCAGAATATATTTGCAGCCACGTTAACTTATCAATACTCCTTCAACATGATACTTGAATTAATAATCAACTTTGACCATGATTTTGGATGAATATATAATTAGTACATTTGGGGGAAGGCTTAATAATTAGGATTAAATATACATATATACACGTGTCTATATATTTATATCTGCAGGAAGGGCATACGGAGTGTGGTATTAGAAAGATCAGAAAAGATAAGAGCAAGAGGAGCAGCTATAATCGTTCAACCAAATGGTTGGCGTGCACTTGATCAACTTGGTGTTGCCTCCAACCTCAGAGAAACTGCTATTCCCATACAATGGTAAAGCTACCTCTAATCGTCCATATAAATTTACATTTCTGTACTCGATCGATAAATGGATTTTTGACATTGTAACTTCTACAGCATATATATTTCATCACTCATACGGATTAAAAAAGTATAATATTGGTTTTAACATATTCTTAACGTTCAGGGGCCAGTATATTGCAATTGACAATGGTGTGCGGAAGGAGATACCTCTTGGGTGAGTTTACTTTGGTCGAGCATTTTTTTTTTCTCCAAATAGAGTTACACAACGAATAAGTTAATTTTAAACTTATAGGTATTAAACATTATTTTGATGACAGTCTATTAATTTTGATAATTAACCAAAATTTGAATTTGTCACGACCCAATCTCCGGGGTAGTGACAGAAGGGAAATTTCACTAAATTTTTTTTTTAATCTTGTGAATTTCAACCAGTGGACCTATCCTATAGTTTATAGTCATCAATAAACACAGACTGAAAAATTATAAAGAAAAACAAATTTCAAATAGTTTACTGAACATCATCATTCACAACTCAACATTAAGTTAGTATGACATATATAGTTACAGACATTTTCAAAGTAACACACTTAACATGAATGCAAACAATATTCATATATTTAACAAGACTTAAACACGAGTTTTATATTCACACTCCTAGCATTATCAAGTCTCAAACTACGAATAAAAGATAACTTCTTATTCCGCTTGTTGACCGTCAATATCATACTAGACACCACCTGTGGAGAAAGTAGGGAGGGTGAGCATAAATTGCCAGTAGGTTACCCAATTTCCCATTTGGGAAAATCTTCGTATAATTCTCAAAATATCTGTATGGTTCCTAGTACCGGAAAGCATTTCTATAAATATTATGGATTTAAACCATTTACAGAATACTATGCTAAAAACCAAAAACAGATATCCAGCTAAAAACATATAAATGTTTTAATTAAAATAAGCATAATACACATCACATAAATCAACACATCACATGAGCTCTCATCCTCTCATTACGACTAGAGTACTATATGTATTGAGTGTTCCCTGCCTGACATCTATCTCTAAAAACCAGAGAGACACCCATGTGTCTAATTCTACCGAATCGGAGGGGCACCAAATGTCTACGCCTACCGAATAGAGATAGTCAAAAAACAAACCCCGTGCGGGTTTACGAGCTCTCGCCGAAGACGGGTGTACTAGTCCGCCTACTACAATACCGTGATACCTGAAACGACTCTCATACATGATCATATGAAATGTGCAATATATAGAGTCTCAAATAACCATGCAGTAGTTTAACATTCACTTTGTACTTAATATTTACTCTGATTTTTAGTTAAAAATCCACTTTGTACTTAAAAATTCAAAAGTACAGTTTCTATGGGTTTACTAAATCCCAAATATAAAAACTTGTACAAAATCATATGTAAAAATATTTAAAGCAGCTTACAATATTTCACAAATTCACAGTTCATTTAAATAATTATTCAAATAATTCAATTTAATAAAATCACAAAATTTCATTTTTCAGAATAAATTCCAATTTTAATGAAAATAATAGAAAATAAAGAAATTGAATCCCCTACCTCGAAATAGTAGTTATGTTGAGCTAATGATGCTCGAAATATCCTCAATTGATCACCAGGTTGTTCGGACAGCTGTTCTTGAATCTCATCACGTTCACTTGAAAAGTTGACTTTTGAAACAGAGTCTCGAATTGAGAAACAGAGATCACCACTGAATTCAGAATACCCAAAAACATTGGTTTAGATGTAAATTTCATCGAAAACAGGTCCCGGTACGGAACTGGCCTGTGGCACGCAAAACAGTGTAAATCACGAGCTATTTTCTCGATTTTCGTGCCACTTCAGAAAATAATGGTATTTTATATCGAACTTCATGTCCCGACCTCACTGAGTCCAAATTCGAAGTCAGAACTCAGTTTCGAGGTCCCGAATATTAAATGGGCTCAAAAATCCGAAAATTATAAAAATACCATATTTTCATCCTGATAATTAACGATCTTCCAGTTATCGTTTTAACACTTCAAAATCATGAGATTTCATGTTTCGAACTCCTCTTTCACGTGGTAAATATTTCTCGGGATAAAGAACTCAATTCCGAAATAATTACGAAAATACCACAAAAATTAAATATTAAAATATTACTACAGTAGTCAACTTCTCACCGGAGCCGAGTCGGAGGCCGAGAGTGGTCGGAAATGAAAGCTGTAGTTGAGACGAGTCCAACGGTGGTGGTGGTGAGGTGATCAGACATCGGAAGAGGAAACGGCGAACAAAAAATCGGTCTAGTGGCGCGATCTTCGGAGTGCTCTATCTACGGCGAGAGGCGGCGGAGCAAGATGGCGGCATTGGGCGTGGCTTCGTCAGCGGCTGGGCAAGGATACAGGATAGCGCATCGGGCGGTATGGTGGCCGGAGCAACTTCGGGTGAACAGTGGCATAGGTGGGAGTTTCAGGGGCTTCCATAGAGAAGAAAGAAGAAAAGGGGGGTTTTTATGCAATTTTCAGAACTATAGCAGTGGGATACGTGGCGCAATCTGGTTCGACCGAAATTTTTTTTTTTGAAATTCCACTTTGGCCACAATTTTAAAAAGATTCTTTCACTTTGGTCCCTCCTTAATTACATTTTTGTTCTCGGTTTGTAATTTCTTTTTCACTTTTGTCCCAAATGCATCTAGACTTAATCTTGTCTAGATTCAACCCCAATAATTTAATTTAAAATAGTTCAAAAATATAGAATTATCAAAATACCCTTGAATTAAAATTACTTAATTACCCTTAAAAAAAATTTAGGATTTTACAAAATTAATGCTAATTTGTGAACAATGAAATTATATACATATCCAGGAACGGAGAACTGCGGTGTTTAAAACGAAGTGATTTGATTACAAGTTTGGCTCAGAGTTTGCCAAACCACACCATACGATGTAATTCTCGAGTAGTTTCTGTTCAACTGGATATGTTGACTTCCCATCCAATTCTTCAGCTTCACGATGGAACCCTCCTAAAGTCCAAGGTATTAATTATTTTTATTGCGTGCATGCTTATGAATATCTAGATACAGTATTAACTAAAAGTTACAACTTAAAGATTTTGTGGTGAGTTTAAATAATAATTAAAAAAAACCTTTATCCGCGGGGAAATGCAATTCTCACATATGTAATGTAGCCCTATAAAAAGAAATGTAATATCTCGACTTAAGGTTTTTGTTTCCCTAACATTAAAGCCGCTAGTACCATGGAATCAATAGGTAAAATAATTTTAAGTCTGTTAAATATTGATGTGATGTTATAAACATAATAGCTACCATTAAAAAATTATCATTAAAATTGTTGCAATATTTAATGGTAACCATTGTATTAAAATCTAAAGGTTTATATTAATTACATCAGTTTTTTTTTTTCGATTGGAATAAAAAAGAACGGAATTAATTTGACAGGGATAGGAGTAGTTCGATTAAGATGACTTTTTAAGAAAATTTTAAAAAATTTATTTTTCTAGTAGTGTTATAGTGTTCTGTAATAAGTTCACAGATAGACTTACACCATGTGACCGCCATTTCTAAATAAAATTCCTGTTCATGTATATTCGGGTTCATAAATATTTGGTGCAGGTTTTGATTGGATGCGATGGAGTGAAGTCTGTGATTAGCAAGCACATTTTTGGGGTAAATTCTACAAAGTATTTCTCCACTAGTGTAGTGAGAGGATTAACCAACTATGAGCATGGTCATGGATTTGGCAATGAATTCCTAGTGATGAGTACTAACGACAAAGTTCAATTGGGAAGAATGCCTATCACACACAACCTGGTCTATTGGTTTGTAACCCGTAAATATCGGATTTCTCCTACACCCCAGTCACGTATATTTCTTATCCTTAATCAACAAATTAACAATCAATCAATATTCTGTCATCTTTATTATGTACAATAACCAATGTACATGATATAATGCATATCTATAATACAACAGATGATGATTCGAGCGTGAACCTTAATGATAATCTCATGGAAATCAAACAGTCAACAGTGAGAACTCTGAAAGGTTTCCCAGCAGAGGTGGTGGAAATGATAAGTAAAAGCGACCCCACTTCTTTACATCTTACAGACACAGTCAAGTACCGTGCGCCATGGGGTTTACTCGGAACCCCAACGAGGTTTCGAAGGGGGACGGTGACGGTGGCTGGAGACGCGATGCACGCAATGGGACCGTTCCTTGCACAAGGCGGTTCGGCCTCCTTAGAAGATGCAGTTGTCCTCGCTAACTGCTTAGCACCAAAGTTGTATTCGTCATCGTCATCGTCATCAGTGGTACAAGTAATGAAAACGAGGAGGATATTGGTGGAAGAAGCCTTTGATCAGTACATAAAAGAGAGAAGAAAGAGAGTTTTCAAGCTTTGCATGGAGAGCTACCTTGTTGGAACAATGGTTGATACACCTTCTCCACTGCTGAAATTCCTGGCTGCTGTTATCATGGCTGTCATGTTTCCTAATCCCATCGCCCATACCCGCTATGATTGTGGTCGTCTTTAATAATATTGGTTTCGTTTTCTCTCTTTGGATTGAATATCATTTACATAGCAATTCGATTAAGAATATCCTTATAACTAAAGATTCTTCTGTATAATTTTATTTAGTTTTGATGATTAAATTCCAACTACTATTTGCTGCTGTTAATTTGATTATTCTATAAAGAACTCTTGATGGTTACGATAATCTGTACACAGTTTGGTTAAGCAATTAGTTCGTTGGCATTATGCGCTATACTTTAAAGCACATTTATTTAATAATAAATCCTTTATTTTTTTTTTAGACAGATTTCAATTCTTGAGTTAATTTCATATCATATTATATGTATTAGAAAAGAATTGTCCATCTACTCATATTATATGTATTTCATTATATAATGTAATTAATCACGAGGGTAAACTTAAGGAAAAATAAATACAAGTCATATTTTGATTAAATAAATTGAGTTCATAGTTGATAAATAATGTCGGACATTTGTTTATTTAGACTATAATATATCCACCAAGTAATTAAAACTCTAGTTTCTCTCTTTACTTGCATTTTTTCTCAACAAAAAAAGTCAACACCGTCCCACTTGGAGATCGGAGAGGGGGTTTTCTTTTCTCCTTCTCTGGCCTTCTCTCCTCATCCTCTTCTTCTTCTTCCTCTATTTTTTTTTTCTTTTTCAGTTTTAATAAGTCCTGATTTAGATCTGGTTTATAGTATCACCTTTTATGTGGATTTTAGTCTAGTTCAGATCTTAAATATGAGATTTCTTCTCAGATCTAGATATGCTGAGTGACCGGTTTTTATTTTATTTTATTTTTCACGAGAATGGATCTCAATTGGTGTTGGCTTCATATAGTTTACCCCGCCAAGAACGTAGGCAGGAGCAATTGTTGAAGGCAATAGATTACTTGCGAACCTTATTATTTCTTTCTTTTGAAGAATTAGGGTAACTCATATATTTGTTCGTAGTTGTATTTGTGATTAATTTTTCATCGTTTTTTTAGGAGTTTTAAATTGTAATCTTTGTACTTACATTGTAATTTGAAGATTTTACTTCGATTAATGATATTTCCGTGAGGAGCTCGTTTATAGTATATATATATATATATATATATATATATATATATATATATATATATATATTACTTTAATGGTCTTTAATCGTATTTGGATTTATTGATGATATAGTTTAACTACGTTTAACCGAATCATATTGTTAAAGGTAATTTTGGTTAACAACGGGAATGTAAAATATCAATTGACATTTTTGTATATGATAATTAGTCAAGGGAGTTGTTATATCTTGAGTCCCTGGCCAACAGCCGAAAGACAACTTCACTTAATGTAGAAATTCTTAATTTTAGTTATCAAAATGTTCCAAAAATTTTGAAACTAGAAAATAATTCCATTTTTTTTAAAAAAATATTACAATTCCAACTATAAATTAAACCAACCCCTCAGTTTTGTATTCACCACTATATATAGATTAATAAATAACTAGAAAACTATAATTGAGTTTAAGTCCATGTATTGTAAAACCCCTTATTTTAAGAAAGGGTATTGTGGTCTTTTGACCCAAATTTTTTTCTAAAAAAAAATGAATTTGGACAGATTTGGGTCTAGATTCATTTGGACAAAAGTGTGAAGAAAGTTTGAAATTTGGGGTCTAAGTGTAATCACTTAAGGGTATTTTTGAGAAGATTTTCAGAAAACTGGGTTCAAGTGCAAATAAGCAAAACAGTGCCCAATTAACCAGAAGCGGACACGTGGTGGTACAGTTATTGAAATTGCCTTTAAATCCCTGAACTTCTTCATCTTCTCCCTCAAAGCCTCCGCGAAGACCCGCCGCTGCCAGCCACTGTTGGAGCTCGCCGCCACCCAGAAACGACGCGTCGTCATTGGACGAAGCTCCCGCTGCCAGAATCAGCTGCATCGGAGCCCGCGATAACCGAAAAATGGCGAAAAACACCGCGGTTTATTTTGCTCATCGGAGCTGATTCCGACCACTGTTTGCCACGAAACTGGTTCCGTGGATTCCTCTTTTCATAAGCAATCTGGTGGTAGGTACCTCGTGTCTCAATTTTGCTCCGTTTGATATTAATTTCGTTGGACAATTTTGTGTGTAAATAGTTTTAAAATTGACTTTTCGATCGGATCGTTAGATTTTAAAACTAATATCATTTTTGGAATCTATGTTGAAAATGGTGAAAAATGAGATATATATTGACTATGTTCTGAAACGGGCTAGAAAAATGAAATCGGACGGCTCAGATTTACCTCGATTTGCGTGTCGTAGAGCTCGCATCTAAATTTGACAAATTATATGTCTAATCTAGGGTTTTTAGGTACTCTGAATTCAGTGGTGAAGTCTGTTTCATGATTTGAAGTACCATTTGAAAATCAAGTTTTCAAACCAAGGAACCAAAGATTTGAAAACGACATCCGCTCTTCCAAATGATACCCAAACGATGTCAAACTTTCTCTATAACCTTATAATGCTAATTGGACGCTCGATTGAGGTAGGGATTCAATTACTTGATTCTAAAATGAATTTAATTTATGAATTTAAATATTCTCAATAAATATAGAATTTCTTGAAATAATTTATAAAAATTGTATCTATGTCCATTTTTAACCTGATTTAAGATATAAACTGCCTGGGAGATACGTCATACTAGTTGGCATGTCATATATACTATTTTGGATTGATTTCTGCAGGAAATTGGATTTTTGGATTTTGATAGAAAATAACTGTTGTAATGCCGAAATTTTTAGAAAATTCAAAATGGTATGAGAACTCAGTTTTGAAGACTAGAAGTGATTTGATTAAAGAATATTATATGATTATTTTGATATTTTGTGGAAATGTTGCATATCCTTATTTTGTCATTTATAAAACATTTGCATATATTTACATATTTACTATGCCCTGCATTAGGTGATCGGACTTACAATGCCCTACAACGGGTGATCGGACTTACAATGCCCTACAACGGGTGATCGGACTTACGATATCCCACTTCGGGTGATCGGACTTACGATATCCCACTTCGGGTGATCAGACTTACGGCGCCTCTTTAGGTGACTCGAACTTACGAGTGATCCACTGGAACACTTCGGACATCATGATTACATACATGGTTATATGTTGGCTTGAATAGATATGTACTGGTTCTTATGGATGTTTTTCAATGGTTTGGAATGTTTGAACTGTTGGACTATGATTTTCACTTGAGTTTTGTGAACTCTTTGGAATAGAACATTAACCATGCAGGACCTTCAATGTGAGTATATTTTCTTACATATAAAAACTTGTAATCGATTCTCTACTGAGCATTCACATGCTCACGCCCCCTTTATTTATTCCCACTTTCAGGTGTTGATTTATTTTGGAAAATTGTCTTAGTGACTTGTCAAGGTTGTTTGACATATGTGTATCGTTTCCCACATCTTTATTGGTTGGTTCCTATTCTATATCATCCTTTCCTTTTTATGTCAAATATATTTTGCTACTCGTGGTGTATTTATTAAGTAGATTTATGAGGATAAATTTTGCTATTAAATTGAGTACTTAGAAATACAAATGATTTTATATAAGTTATTTGAACATTGGACTTAAGGTTTAATTAGACTCATTTTTTTCTATAATTTATAAATTTACAAATGTTTCTAAACTAATTTATTAGATTTTATCCAAAACTTTAAACGAAGGATTTTCTTGGAAAATTAATACTAAAATTAATGTTTCTTGAATATGAAATTCGGTTACTTTTGAGGATTAGATCTAAAAATTCAAAATACAAAATTTTATGGAATTTTGAAAAATCATTGTTTACTACTGTTTCAACATAAAATTACTAAAAGTCACAACCTTAGATTTCTGATCGTGACAGTTTTGGTATTAGAGCATTAGGCTTCAGATTCGTCTGGAATCTTGCCTGTGGTACGTTAGTGTTTAAAATGGGTTTTGGAAAAGTATTTGATAAATATATCATACATCACTTAGGAATTGACTAAATATATTGTCTTTGTTCTGATTCATTCTAAATCTTTCATTCATCTCCTTAGATTAAAACTTTAGTATTCTTAGGAGGGTTATACCCTGAAACTCTAGTCTAAGTAGTGTCGGGGATTAGCCATTCTCGGATAGCCTTTACTTTATCTTGATCGACTTTGATTCCATCAGAACTTACAACAAAGCCCAAGGAGACTAAGATGTCAGTTATGAAGCTACATTTCTTCAAGTTGACATACAACTGATTCTTACGAAATGTA
Source organism: Parasponia andersonii (assembly GCA_002914805.1). NCBI lineage: Eukaryota > Viridiplantae > Streptophyta > Magnoliopsida > Rosales > Cannabaceae > Trema > Trema andersonii. The sequence goes on from JXTB01000118.1 coordinate 225,150, forward strand.
TTAAAAACTTCGGTCAAGTGTTGTAGATGTTCTTTCTCATTCTGACTATAGACTAAAATGTCATCAAAATAAATTACGACAAATCTTCCAATGAAGGGTTGGAATACCTGATTCATTAACCTCATGAAAGTACTCAGGGCATTAGATAGACCGAACGGTATAACTAACCACTCGTATAGTCTTTCATGTATTTTGAATGCAGTCTTCCATTCATCTCTAGGATGAATACGAATCTAATGGTATCCGCTCTACAAATCAATCTTGGAAAAGAGCTTTGATCCTTCCAATCTATCAAGCATGTCATCCTATCGTGGGATAGGAAATCAACATCGTACCGTAATCTTGTTGATGGCTCGACTATCGACGCACATCCTCCAGCTTCCGTCTTTTTTCGGTGTTAGGAGTGCAGGTACAGCCACAGGGTTCATACTTTCTCTAATCATCCTTTTCTTGAGGAGATCTTGGACTTGTATTTGTAGGATCTCATACTCCTTAGGACTCATGCGGTAGTGCGGTAGACTCAGTAGACTTGCTCCAGGAATAAGATCAATCTAGTGTTGAATATTTCGCAGGGGTGGTAAGCCAGTGGATAACTCCTCAGGAACGATGTCTTCAAATTCAGACAATAATTTTTGAACTTGTACAGGAATATTGATAGGAGTATATATCTCTTTAGGTACAAAAAGAAAGTTGGTCCTAGTGGGGGTTGTTTGGTTATTTTGTAGCTTCAAAGGAGCTAGAGTAATCTTCATATCATCATTGTGGAAGCTGCATATGTTAGCTTTGCCATTATGTATAGTGTTTAAATTGAATTGCCACAGTCGACCAAGCAACATATGACAGGCATCTATATCAACAACATCACATAATACCTCATTTTTGTATTTATCGATGGAGAAAAGAACTCGATATTGTTGTGTCACCTTTGTTTCACCGACGTCCTTGATCCAGCCAATGCGATACGGCACAGTATGTGGTTGGGTTGGTAGTTGTAACTTATCCACCATAGTCTTTGATACTATATTCTCGCTACTCCTACTATCAATGATAAGATCACACACTCGTTGTTCAACCGTACAGTGAGTCTTGAAGAAGTTGTGTCATTTCACATCCTCTTCTTTCTTTGGTGTATACATCAATCGTCTTATCACCAAGGAAATACCTTCATCCCCATAAATGACTTCCTCAGGTTCAACTTCATCTACGTACTCCTCATTCTCGAAATACGTCTCGTCTCTTTCGACGTTGTCATCATGTGTGGTTAGATTGACGGGCTTGTTCTGACGACATTGATTTGAATAGTGGCTTGTTTGTCCACAATGATAACAGTTTTTACCTCTCGGGACTGCATAAGGGGTGTTAGTGTTGTTATTGGCTACTTCTCTTTGCAGTCAGGCGGTTGGTTGGTTGGTTGTGAGAAGGAGTTGGTCTTACTGCTTCATCGTGTGGTCTTACCATGGCCTTCACTTTGCTCAAATTAGATCTTTGTGGTGGTGAAGAGGATTGTGCAGTTTTTGGATTGCAATTTGTCCTTTTGTTGAGTTGAGTTTCAATTTTCAAAGTGAGTTGAATTGCACTAGACAAAGTATTATGAGATTGTTTAAATACCTCATCTTGTATATTTGTACGAAGTCGATCAATGAATCTTGAAATCTTTTGACTTTTAGATTCGCGAATGTCGACTCGGACAGTCAGTTTGCGAAACTCGGTCACATATTCTTGTACTATCCGATATGCATGTCAGTAATGTTGATACCGACTGAAAAGTGCTTGTTCGTAATCTGCAAGTAGGAAGTGCTCGATCATCAATTATTTCATTCGCCACCAAGTGTAACTTTGTGTGGCATTAGTATATTGGCAGAGTCTTTACACTAAGTGAAAAGTATATATTTTACACTTCTTGATTTAACTAGTATTCGATTTGTTACTCTTACACACTATGACTGGTGCTTCACTCTTCTTTTGACTATTACCTCGGGTTATTTTACTTCTACTCCTGTCGTGTTTAAATTTCGGGACGAAATTTTTTTAGGAGGGGAGGATGTAAAACCCCTTATTTTAAGAAAGAGTATTGTGGTCTTTTGACCCAAATTTTAAAAAAAAAAATGAATCTGGATAGATTTGGGTCTAGATTCGTTTGGACAAAAGTGTAAAGAAAGTTTAAAAATTTGGGGTCAAAATGTAATTACTTAAGGGTATTTTTTAGAAGATTTTCAGAAAACTGGGTCCAAGTACAAATAAGCAAAACAATGCCCAATTAACCATAAGTTGACACGTCGCGCTACAGTTACAGAAATTGCCTATAAATCCCTAAACTTCCTCATCTTCTCCCTCAAAGCCCCCACGAAGACCTACTGCTATCAGCCATTGTCGTCCTCCTCTGGCCACTGTTGGAGCTCGCTGCTATACAGAAACGATGCATCGTTGCCGGATGAAGCTCCCGTTGCCAGAATCAGCCGCATCGGAGCCCGCGATTGCCGGAAAACGGCAAAAAATGCCCTGGCTTGTTTTGCTCGCCGGAGCCGATTCTGGCCACCGTTCGCCGCAAAACTGGTCATTGTGGATTCGTCTCTTCACGAACAATCTAGTGGTAGATACCTCGTGTCTCAATTTTGCCCCTTTTAATTTTAATTTCGTTAGATAGTTTTGTGTGTAAATAGATTTGAAATTGACTTTTCGATCGAACCGTTAGATTGTAAAACTAATATCATTTTTGGAATCAACGTTGAAAATGGTGAAAAATGAGATATATATATTGACTATGTTCTGAAATGGGCCCGAAAAACAAAATTGAACAGCTCAGATTTGCCTCGATTTATGTGTCGTGGGGCCCGCATCTTTATTTGACAAATTATATGTATAACCTAGGGTTTTTGGGTGCTCTGAATTCAGTACTGAAGTCCATTTCATGATTTGAAGCTCCGTTTGAAAATCAAGTTTTCAAACCAAGGAACCAAAGATTTGAAAACGATATTTGCTCTTCCAAATGACACCAAAACGATGCCAAACTTTCTCCATAACCTTATAACACTAGTCGGACGCTCGATTGAAGCAGGGATTTGATTACTTGATTCTAAAATTAATTTAATTTATGAATTTAAATATTCTCGATAAATATAGAATTTCGTGAAATAATTTATAAAAATTATGTTTATGTCCATTTTTAACCTGATTTGAGATATAAATTGCTCGGGAGACACGTCACACTAGTTGGCGTGTCATACATACTGTTTTGGATTGATTTCTGCAGGAAATTAGATTTTTGGGTTTTGATAAAAAATAACTATTATAATGCCGAAATTTTTAGAAAATCCAAAATGGTTTGAAAACTCATTTTTAAGGACTGGAAGTGATTTGATTAAATAATATTGTATGGTTATTTTGAGATTTTGTGAAAATGTTGCATATCCTTATTCTGTCATTTATAAAATATTTGCATACATTCACACATTTACGATGCCCTACATTAGGTGATCGGACTTACGATGCCTCACATCGGGTGATCGAACTTACAACGCCTCTTTAGGTGGCTCGGACTTACGAGTGATCCAGTAGGACACTTCGGACATCATGATTATATACATGGTTATATGTTGGCTTGAATAGATATGTACTGGTTCTTATGGATGTTTTTCAATGGTTTGGAATGTTAGAAAAGTTAGACTATGATTTCCACTTGAGTTTTGTGAACTCTTTGGAATAGAACACTAACCATGCAGGATCTTCAACGTGAGTATATTTTTTTACATATAAAAACTTGTAATCGATTCTCTACTGAGCATTCACGTGCTCACCCCCCCTTTATTTATTCCCACTTTCAGGTATTGATTTATTTTGGGAAATTGTCTTGGTGACTTGTCAAGGTTGTTTGGTATATGTGTGTCGTTTTCCACATCTTTATTGGTTGGTTCCTATTCTATACCATCCTTTTCTTTTTATGTCAAATATATTTAGCTAATCGTGGTATATTTATTAAGTAGATGTATGAGGATAAATTTTGCTATTAAATTGAGTACTTAGAAGTATAAATGATTTTATGTAAATTATTTGAACATTGGACTTAAGGTTTAATTAGACTCGTTTTTTCTATAATTTATAAATGTTTCTAAACTCACTACAACAAAAAAGGCCTTTCAAGGTGCTTTATAAGTGCTTTGAAAGGCCTTTCACGGCGCCCACAAAAGCATCTTGGTTGCAGGTACTGTAATAGACCTTGGCTACGAAGGCACCTATATGGTGCCGTGGAAGGTCTACTAAGGCACCTATTAGGCACTGTGAAAGGCATCTTCCACGGCGCTTTATAAGCGCCTTGGTATCTAAATACCACGGTGCTTATAAAGTGCCGTGGAAGATATCTACCAAGGTGCCTTAGAGGCACCGTAAAAGGCAACTTCCACAGTGCCTGTTAAGCGCTTTAGTATCTAAATACCAATGCACTTAAAAGGCGCTGTGCAAGATGTCTTTCACAGCGCCTCCAAGGCACCTTGGTAGATAAAATCTTCCTCGGCGCCTTATAAGCGTCGTGGTACATATTTCCAGGGGGTATTTATAATATATTTGTCTATACTACCCCCTAAAATTTTATAAATGTAATCCAAATTCATTACATATACCAAATATTTGAAATAAAATGGAGTATAAATATATAT
>JXTB01000118.1:235959-358012 GCA_002914805.1 Parasponia andersonii
AACCAAGGTGAAAGTGACATGCATAAGTCAATAAAAGAAAAAAATTTGAGAAAACATACCTCAGTTTGCTCAGTTTACTAATTCACAAGTAATCTAAGTACTCTAACTTCTACTAAAACCTATATGCAAATTAAAATGATAAATAAAATGAAACATCTATAAGCCACAATACTTTAAATTAAACATTGAATATATAAATTTCTAAAAAACTACACAATATTCAATTAAAATTGCATAAATTTGGATTAATTGACACTAAGGATGGAAATTAAAAAGCATAACCTAATATATGATTTCTAATAAATAAACATAAAATTGATATAAATTCATATAACACACCTTCAATTTGAAACTTTTTACAACTAAATGAACTCACATTTCACCTAAAATAAATAAAAAAAAATAGCAACAAAATAATAACAAATTCGGATTAATTTGCACTTAAATAGCAAAATATACCTAAAAATAATATTTCTACTAAATAAATAGTCTAACGCGGCATTACAAGAGTAAAGATTATCAATGCATGCTCAAGATATTCACGTTTGATAAATTAGGGTTCCAAATATAAATTCTTTCAAATATAATCTAAAATATGAAATTTCTACAAAATAATTAGTCAAAATCATGGTTAAGACAATGAGTAATCTAATTTTAGTGATAAAAACGAGTTTAAAAACTTAAACATACTTTGTTTACCAGAAAAAATGGTGAAAATGGTAAAAGAGGGAGACTGGCGCGGCTGGAAGTAAAGAGGGAAAAGGGTGAGAAAAGTAAGAGGGAAGTGACATGGTGTCGTTTTTTTGAGTCCTTTATATAGGGCCTCTACCTCGGCGCCATATGAGCGCCGAGAAAAGTATATCACGGCGCCTTATGGGCGCCATGAAAGTTAAATACCACGGCGATTTATAGGCACCGTGAAAGTTATATCCAATGATACCCATTAGGCGCCGTTAAAGATTCTATACCACGGCGCTTTTTAGACGCTGTAGTATTTTTCCATTTATCACGGCGCTTCCATACACGCGCCGTGATAGTACACATTTTTAGTAGTGACTAATTAATTAGATTTTATCCAAAACTTTAAATAAAGGATTTCCTTGGAAAATTAATACTAAAATTAATGTTTCTTGAATATGAAATTCGGTTACTTTTGAGAACTAAATCTAAAAATTCTAAGTACTAAATTTTATGGAATTTTGGAAAATCACTGTTTACTACTGTTTCAATATAAAATTACTAAAAGTCACAGCCTTAGATTTTCAGTCGTGACATATATCATCATCAATACAAAATACTAGGTACTAATATGGTATATAGGTTTACAAATATAATGATTAAAATAGTATTCTTGGTTTAATACTAAACAAATTATATTTAATCTAAAATAAAAACAAAAAAATAACTCTTGGTCCAAAGCTCCAAGCATTACCAAGAAACTAATAACTAAATACGATATCCTTCTAATCCGATTGCTAGTCGCCTGAGTTATACTGCACACCATCAAAGAAAGGAAAATATGGTATATGAGCATGATTAATTATTCAATAGGAACATAATTATCTTTTAAGAACTTATTAATGATGAAAATATGCAGGGTTGTTTTAATCCAAAAATACTTTATTTTCCGTACCGATAATTCATGTATATATTTGAAATTAAAATCAAGTATTAACTCATATAACCTATGATACAAATCACCTAAAATCTGAGCTCACTTTCTCTCGTCATAAACTTATCACTATATGTGCTATACAACCTGATACCTACCCAAGATAGCCGAAGGGATAACCCAAATGTCTATACATGTCGTAAGGGAGGTTATCAAGAAAAGGATCCAGGCTCACTTTTATAGACTTTATATTGAAGGAGGGGACGCCACCGGTAAACCTAGGATATTAATACAGTTGTCAGCCTTGTATACTTTGTGTACTTATGACACATGCAATACTTATGAAACATGCAATACGAACAAGTACATAAAATGATCATGCATAAATTTATTACTCTTCAAATAATGCTATGGGTTTTTCATAAAAGAGTCATTTGAGATTTTTAGAAAATCAAACAGCAAAATGTCTGTATTTTTAATAAATCAAAATCTTATCCTGTACACAGAAGATGTCCCAGATTAAATTTACTGTCATTTAAATTTCACATTGTTATGTACTCGTGTTAAACGATAAAATTTACCTTTAATAAAGCAGTACCCAAATATTAAACAAATTAAACCTGTAACAATAAAAAAGATGCAAAATTAAATTGAGAAAGAGATGTTTTCTTTAAAGTGTATGTCATTTTTCACGATTTTTTTCCCCTTACTATCACACACGATTACAAAATTTCCTTAAGAACAAAAGGTCAAGGTCGATGACTGTTCCAACAAACATTTGTCCTTGTATTTTAAACTATTTACGCTATATATTAGAATGTCTCTAGAAGCTCATTCAATTAAATTGAAAGATTAAAATACAAATGAGATGATCAAGACCCATGGATTCTAGTAGTGTGTGAGTATTCGAAGGTGTTTCCTGAAGACTTTCGAGGTTACTACCTGATAGGGAGATCGAGTTCTGTATTGAACTAGTTCCTGGAGTTCAGCCAGTTTCTATTCCAGCCTATCGCATGACACTTGCTAAGATGGAGGAATTAAAAGAACAGTTAGACAATCTGCTTTCCAAGGGCTTTATTCGCAGTAGCACTTCTCCTTGGGGTGCTCCTGTTTTGTTTGCGAAGAAAGCTGATGGTACATTGAGACTTTGTATGAATTAACGGAAGTTGAACTAGTTGACAATAAAGAATAAGTATCCTTTGCCAAGGATAGCTGAGTTATTTGATCAACTCGATGGTTCAAGATTCTTCTCTAAGATCGATTTGAGATCCGGTTAACATCAGTTGAAGATAAGGGAGGATGATATACTGAAAACAGCATTCAGAACTCAATATGGTCACTTTGAGTTTCTGGTGATGCCATCTGGTTTAACGAATGTACCTGCAGCCTTTATAGATCTCATGAATCGGATCTTTAGGCCGTTTTTAGATCGTTTTGTGGTTGTGTTCATCGATGACATCCTGGTATATTCCAAGACTCGAGAAGAGCATGTCGAACATCTGAGGATAATACTCAAGACCTTGAGAGATCATCAGTTGTATGCCAAGAAATTGAAGTGTGACTTTTGGATATCAGAAGTGAAGTTCTTGGGCTATGTGATTTCTCACGGAGGTATTTTAGTCGATCCCGCTAAGATCGAAGCTATCTTGGAGTAGGAAAGACCGAGAAATATAACGGAGGTAGATAGTTTCCTCAGTTTGACAGGTTACTACCATCATTTTGTGCAAGATTTCTCGAGAATTGCTTTACCTTTGACCAAGTTGACCAGAAAAGATGTCAAGTTTGTTTGGGATCACAAGAGTGAAGAAGTTTTTGTCAGATTGAAGTAGAGTTTGACCACCACACCTGTTCTTACTGTTCCTGACAGTAACGAGCCTTATGTGGTGTATATCGATGCTTCAAAGACGGGTTTGGGATATGTCTTGATGCAGAATGGTCAAGTTGTGGCTTATGCTTCTCGTCAGTTGAAGCTGCATGAAAGGAACTATCCCACCCATGATCTGGAACTTGCAGTAGTGATCTTTGCGTTGAAGATTTGGAGATGTTACTTGTATGGTGTGAAGTTCGACATATTCTCCGATCATAAGAGTTTGAAGTATCTCTTTACTCAGAAGGATTTGAACTTGAGACAGTGAAGATGGGTTGAATATATGGAAGATTATGACTTCGACCTACAGTATCATCCTAGTAAGGCCAATGTTGTAACTGATGCACTGAATAGGAAGTCACGTGGTACACTAGCTGCACTGGTGTTTGAAGATTGGAAAAACTCAGTTGCGATTGGTGATTATAACTTGCAGTACTTCGAAAATGATGGTATTGCTTGCCTGAGCAACATTGTGATTTCACCATCTCTTCTCCAGACTGTCCAACAGAGTCAGTGGTAAGACAGGGAGTTGAGGACAATCTGGAACCGGCTTCAGAATAGTGAACAGTTAGATGGTTAGAGCACTAACAGAGAAGGGTTCTTGCTTTTCAGTGGGAAGTTGGTTGTAGCTGATGACTCTAATCTTCGAGAAACCATTCTAACAGAGGCTCACAAATCAAGGTTTGCAGTACATCTAGGTAGTACCAAGATGTACCGGGACTTGAAGCGGCAGTACTGGTGGAAAAGGATGAAGAAGGATATAGCTACCTTTGTGGCTAAGTGTTTGACTTATCAGCAAGTTAAGGCTGAACACCAGAGGCCAGCTGGATTACTTCAGCCATTGCCAATTCTGGAATGAGAGTGGGACAAGATTATGATGGACTTTGTGACCAATTTGCCAAAGACCTTGAGGAAGAACGTCGTAGTTTGGGTGATAGTCGATCGGTTGACGAAGAGTGCTCACTTTATACCGATCCAGATAGACTACTCTCTCACTAAGCTCTGTAAACTATATGTGGAGAACATCATATGCTTGCATGGTGTGCCTTTAAACATAGTATCTGATAGAGATCCAAGGTTCACTTCTAAGTTTTAGAGAGCCTTGCAGAAAGAATTTGATACGCAGTTGGATATCAGTACAGCTCACCATCCTGAGACAGACGGTCAGTCTGAAAGGACCATTCAGATTCTTGAGGACATGCTACGTTGTTGTATACTGGACTTTGGTGGGAACTAGGATGACCATCTTCCTTTGGTGGAATTTGCTTTTAATAACAGTTACCAGACCAGTGTGGGTATGGCTCCATATAAAGTATTATATAAGAGCTCGAAGAGCATGTTACTCTTGGACCTGAATTGATTGAAGAGACTACTGAGAAGATCAAGGATATCCAAGAGAGACTCAAAGAGATTCAGAATCGCCAGAAGAGTTATGCTGACCCGAAGAGGCGTGAGGTAGAATTCGATACTGGTGATTCCGTATTCTTAAAAGTGACTCCAAGGCGAGGTGTAACAAGATTTGGAGTTAAGGGTAAGCTTACTCTGAGGTATATTAGTCCCTTTGAGATTATAGAGAGAATTGGACCAATGGCATATCGCTTGAATCTGCCTGCATAGTTGGGTCACGTGCATAATATGTTTCACGTGTCGATGTTGAAGAAGTACATGCCGGACCCATCTCATGTTGTTCAGTACGTGCATGTACCGATCCAAGAGGATGTATCCTATGAAGAGTAGCATGTTCGCTAATTGGCTAGAGAGTTGAAAGTGCTTTGCAACAGAGAGATACCACTTGTCAAGATGCTTTGGGAACATCTCAAAGAGGACGAGGCTACTTAGGAACTCGAGACGGAGATGTACAAGAAGTATCCTTATTTGTTTAACTTTTAGTTAGAAGTTATATTGTGATGTAAATCTTTACTTGTATTTTGAATTTCGGGACGAAATTCCTATAAGGAGGGGAGAATGTAATAACTTATTTTTTTAAAGGGAAAAATAGTTATTTGACCAGATTTAAAAAAAAAATCAGATTATATATATAAACCCCTCACTCTCCTCTATCTCGTCCCCCCCCTGTTCTCTCTCTCCCTCGTCTCTCTCACTCTCGGCCGAAGCCCGCCGAAGGAAGCCACGCCACCGCCCAGCCATTGTCCAGTCAGAGGACTAGCTGATGTCGACTCGCCGTGCTGCCACGAACGTCTACCGGTCATCGCCAGTAGCTGTCAGTCGTCCGTTCGCCGTGAAATGCCATTAATAGCCGTTTGAAGCTTTTCGTCACCGGCGATGATTCCGGCCACTATTCGGCCTCCAACCAGTCCCGTTGGATTCGTCTCGTCTCAAGGATCATCAAAATATATATATCTCAATTCTATTTTACCTGGATTGAAAGTTTCCATTTTTGGGCATTTCGAGTTTATGGTTGTTGTTTTTGATCCGGCTGTTGGATTGTGTTTTTTACTGCATTTTTGGAATGTACTCAGAAAATGGAGAAGTTTGATTATATATTGTATTGTTTAGTGATCGGCACAAAATTGAGATCGGACGGTCAAGATTTTGTCTCGTTTTGTGTACCACCAGTCTGGTGTGGGTCCGGACCCGAATTGGACAAGTTATATGTCTAACCTAGCTATTTTGGGTGCTAGAAATTCAGTGAAGAAGTCCGTTTATGGAATTGAAACTCCGGTGAGAAGTTAGTTTTTCACAAGAGGACGATCGAGGGCTTAGAATTAGTTCCCAAACCTCCGGGTGATCGTCAACGACACCTTGAAGACTCAATAGCGTGGTATTACTATTCGAGCGAGGTAGGGATTCAATTACCTGTGTTTTATATCGTTTTCGAATAAAACTTATTTTATGCAACATATGAGGACAAATGTGATTTTTGCTTTCTCGAATATCTGTGATGAGAATTGGTTGTATGAGATATATACTGTATTGCTCTGAGAATTTTCTGAGTGCATGTTATTTTTGGTATATTAAAAATAGGGTCGTTATACTGCCCATTTTCCTATAAAACCTAGTATACTGATTTTATCGAAAAACTCGAGCACGATTATTTTCACACTTCAGTTCAGTATTGCACGTGTCATAGGATCATACATGAGCACCGTGTTAGCATCGTGGGTCTACAGTGTGGTGCTGCATGCCCCACCGTCGGTGAAAGTCCACAAACTCGGGCGAAATCTTGTTACTTCTGATTACCTCCCTATTTGGCAGGTGTAGGCAATTCGGTTGCCCCTCCAGGTTTGGTAGGCGACACATAGGTGTCCCCTCCGGGTATGGGCTTAGGTATCCGGCAGGTTGTTAGGTACACTTAGTGCCATCATCTTGGGTTTCCACAAATGAGAGGATGTGAGCTCATAGGTATGGGTTGATTTGTGTCATGTGTATATGAATTGAATGGTTTTGATTACACTGCTTTTTATATATATGGATTTCTGGTTTGGATTATATATATATGGATGTTTTGGACTGAACTAACCATGCAGGAATTCTCTATCACTAAAATATTTTCGATCGAGGTAATTGTTTTTCTTACTGGGCATTTTATGCTCACCCCCTCTACCTTCTTTCTTAGGTGGTGTCCAGTGCGATCATGGTGATCAAGAGGAGTAAGAGGTCATCCAGATTACATTTCGTCTCTTGGTAATGCTAGGAGTTGTTGTCATAGTCTTTGGACTATTTGGATTTTGTGTTAGCATTGAACCAAGATTACTGCTTTCTATTTTATCTGCGAACTTATGTATGCCAGTCTGGTATTTGACTTTTATTGTGGATGGTAGTGATGCTTGGGTTTATACTTGATTTCGTGTTTTTAAGTAATTATTCGATTTATATTTAATGGTGTATACGAATTATAAGAGTGGTTCACAGGATGGAATTCCGATTATTTTACTTAAATGGACCGTTTTTATAAAGACTAGAACTTTTGACATTTTTCAAATAAATCAAAAAATTTCTCATTTTTGTGAAATTCCCCTTCTGTTACCAGTCTGGGTTTTGGGTCGTGACAACAACGGAGTTTCATGTGTTTTAATTTGGTGTGCTGGCACTGTCGGAGCTAGTCACGAGACGTTATTAAAAGCATTTGATTCTTTGCGCGCTCTTTAATCACACGCCTAGCGGAAGCCTTGACATTTCAGGCACGCCTTCACCTGCGCACTAACCTCAACTTTCATACATACGCCTCACGTGTCACGCGAGAGAGAGAGAGAGAGAGAGAGGAGGGTCTTATTACTAGCTGGGTTATATATATACATATATATATATATGTAAGAGGAGGGTCTTATTACTAGCTGGGTTATATATATACATATATATATATATGTAAGAGGAGGGTCTTATTACTAGCTGGGTTATATATATACATATATATATATATGTAAGAGGAGGGTCTTATTACTAGCTGGGTTATATATATACATATATATATATATGTAAAGATATTATTATATCTATCTAGAGCTAGCTAGGTCAGACAATATGGGAATAATAAATGGAATATTGTGGATAAAATGTTGTTTGGTGGTGATGAGTGTTATGAAATGGAGTAGTTATGTGATGGTAAGTAGTGCAGAAAATGTCACGTACGACGGAAGATCTCTGATCATTGATGGCCAGAGACGACTCCTCTTCTCCGGCTCAATCCATTATCCTCGCAGCACTCCTGAGGTATAACTCATTATTTCTATATGTTTCAGAATTAATTAGACGCATATATAATAACCTTCATATGTATGAACCGTTCTTTTATCAGTATATATTATGCTAAATTATGATCATACTTCGTTATATTTGTATATATTTACTTCTTAAAAAGCAGTTTCATTAACTAATTTAGAAGCCAGCTAGAGAATTAAACGATAGCATTGGAAACTTGATGAACATGTAATTAATCTGGAGAGCACTGCATATAAATCAATAGATATATTAGTCAGTAAACACACCTACAATTAATTTGCAGTTTCCGCTATTAAAAGTTTGTCGCTTTACGAACATCTCTGCGTTTTGGAGGAAGGAAGGAAAAGGAAGAGAGAATTAGGAACATGCGGAGCAAATATATATTGAGGAACATGGTACATTACTTAGGAAAAGAAATAAGAGTGTTTGGTACGAGAGGAAGGAGAGATAAAACTAAAATATTATTCTTTGTTAAGTATGAGAAAGAAGTGGAAAGAAGAAAATTTTATTTGTACAATTAATGATTACTTTACTATTTGAGCAAAAGTTTCTCTACTTAAATCACTCGAATGTGGAGGAATAAAAATTGGCTAAAAATTAATGATTTAAAATTCGTTGTCTAAATTATTCTTCTCTCTTAAAATCTTTCATACTAATTAATACGTACTCTAATCTAAATTTATCCGTTAATCCTTCTATCTCTCTCTTTCTTTCCATTAGTTATATGTCCTTCTTGCCGAACAAAGGTCGCATTATATTGTAGCCACAAGTTCTTTCTATCTTTCTTTCCGTTTCTTTTCTGGCTAGAATGAATATTTTCACTGATGTTAATGTAAAAAAAAAAAATGTTATGTGGTAAAAAGAAAGTTCAAAAAAAAATTTAAGAAAAGAAAGAAAAGCACGAAAGAGGTAGGATAATATGTTAGTGTCGTATTATATCAGAGGAAAGAATATCTCGTCCTTTGTTTGTCACGGGCAAAGCCAGAGCCAGATGATTATAACTATTTGTGCATTGTTTGGTCACACGATCTTCTTTTGTCACATAATTAATTAGATTGTTAATTTGTGACGATCCTCTTGTGATACTAATATTATACTAGGAAATTAGGAATTTGCTTCTGATGATCGTGAGCTCCCTATTTAACGTAAAATTAACACAGCAAAAAGGGGAAAAAAAAAAAAGATTTTAGCATCCAAATTTCCAGTTACTAGTAATGTGAATACTGATGTAATCCCGAAGAAAAAATTAAAAGATAGAAATAGCGAAAATTTACAAAATCAACAACCGTAGAGGTCCCAGCTTTAATTATCAAAATATTTATACGACGTGACAGTTGATCCGTTACTTTATAATTAGTGATATAAATTTAAAGGTAGTGCCTTTAATGATATTTCTATTCATGAAAAATGTGCAATTTTTAATAAAATGACAAGTTATTGGAGAGGAAAAAAAACATAAAATACATAACACGGAAATTGAGGAAACTATCATTTCTAAAATATGAAAAAAAAGTCAATTAAGAAAATGCTAGTGATATGAGTTACTTAAATCCACCAAGGAGTATCTTCAAATATATAAATAAATCCAGCAAGGAGTAGTGTAGCATTGTTCACCATAGATAATGCATATTGCAGATGTGGCCATCCTTGATAGAAAAGGCCAAGGAAGGAGGACTTGATGTGATTCAGACGTATGTATTTTGGAACCTTCACGAGCGCAAACAGGGAGAGGTTAGTGAATAAAAATATTCAAAACCTCACTAACATATATATATATATACCATACTTTTCTAGAGAAACATCGTAAACTTTATATTTTATAATTTTTTTACAAAACCCACTGTGTTTTACGAATATGGAAAAATCCTTTTGAATTTAATTTTTTTAATTTCAAAAAACCTTGTAATTTGATTATTTTTAAAATTTGACCTCCCCATATTATTAAAATTAAAGAAATTGATGGAACGATAAAATTATCATTAGTAAATAATAGATTTAGATTTGAAATAAATTTAAGAATGATCTATACTAGTTCCAAACAATAATTGATTTCTCTCTCTTTTTTTAATGAAATATTTCAAATTTTCAAATAATCCCATGAGTGACAAAATAGTTTTCAAATAATTATTTATATATCGAAAGTAAAAATATAATATTATATAAAGCTAAGTCTACCTTCCACTAAAGATAATTTTATAATTTCTTATTTATTTTCTTAATTTAGTTTACAAAAGAAGGTTGGATTTTAAAACTAGTCAAACTACAAGCCTTTTGTCATTTAAAAAATATTCAAATGCAATGAAGTTTTTCCATATTTTTTAAAATACAAGAGATTTCATATTTTTAAAAAACTTGAAATACAGTATTATTTTATGACATTTCTTTATTAATTTCACTTAACATACTGCTTTACCGTGGTGAAATTCTTTTTGTTATTTATTGTTGTGCATTTATATAATATATATATATATATATATATATATATGGACAGTACGATTTCAGTGGTAGATATGATTTGGTCAAATTCATAAAGGAAATCCAAGCACAAGGGCTTTATGTTTGCCTTAGGATTGGACCGTTCATCGAGAGCGAATGGACTTATGGGTATACAACTTCAATCCAATATTCTTCTTTTTCGTATATCTGCCTTTTTCTATTATATAAGTTTCTCCATGTTAAATTTTTTCCCATGATGCAAAAGGCTAATTTCTTTGGTTTAGTTTCAACATAAAAATATCTTCACTTTTAATTTTTCTAAAAAACTAACCCAATATTTGATATTTTTTTTAAATAATACTAAGGCAATTAAGATCCCTGTAATGGCCCTCCTCCTCATTATTGTAGGCGCAGGGCCCTTGTAATGGACCACATGTGTTGTAATTTAAGTCCATTACTTATTGGGGAAACTAGATGGTTGACGATTTTTGGGAAATTTTTTTGAAAAATACGGTGTACGGTATTTTATCCTTTTGTTAGTACGATATTTTAAAATTCTTACTTTCTTACGGTACACTACAGTTTTCGGTAAATGCCAGCTGACATGTGCTGACGTACGTGCATCAGCACACTGTCATATATTTTGTTTTAATTTCATTTTTTTTTTTTTGTTTTGAGTTACTTTTAAAGTACTTCTTGATTTTTTTTGCTTTCCAATTTTTTTAAGCTACATTTCATTTCATTATCATTTAATCTTTTATTTATTTATTTATTTTGGTTATTTCAACTTTTGTTAAAGTGGTAGTTTTACTGGCCTTATCATTTTTGCTCTTTTTTGCATTAATTTTCTTTAGGATGGTTTTTTCTGGACATTTTTTTATTAAATATTATATTATTTTGAATGTATTTTTAGCCTATTTTAATCATGTTCTTCTCCTAATTCATTTTTTTATTTTTTAAAGTAGATATATTGGTAACTATAATGGATAATATATTATATCCAAATTATTACCTTTTGACCCTTTAATCTTGAATAAAAATCAAAATTTGAGTGATTGTTGGTGTATATTTTAGTTATTGGACTCATGTTGCAATCCTAAAATTAGATTTCTTTCTAGTTTAAATCATTTACTAAGAATATGATATTCAAGCTGGTTTTCTTTGGCACATAAATCTTGAAAATAAATATAAAAATTAAATGGTTGTATTGCGTTATTTTCGTTCTTCTACTAGGTTACTTATAGTAACTTTGAAAATTGTTCAAGTCTGGCATTCTATAAAGGACTTTTCAAAAATAAAAAATAGTAAATTAATGTAGGTATCTTATGAGTTTATCTATAGTATCTGGGAAAACGAAAACTATAAATCATACTCATTCAATACAATATTTTTGATGCATTCAGTATTTTGAAACTAGACTCTTAATAGGTTACTATAAGTATCTTACGAGAAAATCTATGGTAACCGATAAAATTGGAAATCAAACTCTTATACATATCTATTCAATGAACCAAGACTAACTAGTAGACCAAGCTTTGAGTATCTTTTCAATGTACCAAACTCTTGGTAGATCCCATAATTTAATTGGTTGTCTTGACGACTTATCGATGGTTTCTCACTTAATTATCGATGGTTTTTCATTTGATTATTGTTGGTCTCTTGGTCTTTCACTTAGATACCATCTGTCTTCCATATAGTTATTGTTGAGCTCTCACTCTGTTACCTACAGTCATCAAGGAAGTTACTATAGGAATCTTATAATTTTACTTATAGTATCCAAGAAATTAGTAATTGCGATGTTCTTTATGGCTAAAATAGAAAAGAAAAGAAAGGTTATCTTTGATATCCTATCTAATTACTTATGGTATCCATGAATTTGTTTGTTTTTTTAAAAAGAGATTACGTAAGTATCATACAAAGTTACCTATAAAATTGAGCGCTCTTTATTATAAAAGAAAAATAGTAATAAGAATAATAAAAAAAAAAGAATATTATTATAAGTATCCTATCACGATATTTACAGTATTCAAGAAATGAGCTTATTTGAAAAAAAAAAATTACTGTAGGTATCCTATAAAGTGACCTAAGATATTCTAAATAATTAATGGTGGTGTTTAGATAAATTAAAAAAAAAAAAAGAAGTTACCATAAGTGTCTTCTCATGTTACATATCATATTGATGAGTTAATTAAGTGTTTCTTATTGCGAAAAAATTAAAAATAAATAATTTTTTTTTTGAAAAATGAAATAATTATAAGTATCTTATTAAGTTACGTATATAAGAAAATATGGTAAAAAATGTTGAAAAGAGCTTTAAGGGATTAGGAAATTATCATAGGTATTAAAGGAGAATTTGTTAAAAAAACTTTAAGAATTAATTTTATTGGAAATGTGACATATGTCACCTCATAATTACTCTAAGCATGTGTGGTAATGAATTAAAATTTTATATTTGGTTAAATCCAAAATTAAACACACAAATAAATAGAAATTTAAATTAGCAATGGTCTAAATGGGCAAAAAAGAAAGAAGCTGAAAAAGGCTAAAAAAAAAAAGATAGAGACAAAATATTTTTAAAAAGTAATAAATAGGTGACAAAAAGACTAAAATAAGAAACATAATATGTACACAGCAGTTAAGGACAGGAGTTGACGTGGTGCGCCTGTCCTAGCTTTTATCTTTTATTTATTGGTTTTGTTTTTGGCCTGACACGCATCATTACGTACTCTGAAATTTAGAAATCGTCTATTTCTAAAGTACACAGCTGTATGCTCGTATTTTTCAAGTTTCTGGGATGTGTCCGTCTTTTCTGAAAAATGACCCATTTTTAACGTATTTCTCTAGAAACCCCTTACTTATAAGTGGTGGGTAGCATACCTATGAGGTAGATTCAAGGGTCTTATATTAAAATAACCGAAATTTGAGTTTAATTTAAGTAAATATCTATTTTTAAATATTATAACTAAATATCCGGTATATATATTTATATACTAAATGTAAAATATTACATACTAAGCACAAAAGTTTATATGCTCAATACATTAATTGAAATTAATAGATATACTTATATACTAAGTGTAAAAATATATATATTTGGATATTTAACATTAAAATTCAAAAAGTGGATATCTATTTAATCAAATTTAAAATATTAGTCATTCATTTAAATTTTAATTAATGATCCAATTTAGTGAAAATTAGACCTTGTACATCATTTTTAGAAAAGAAATAAAAATATACGGTGAGTTCAGATTTTTCTAAATCCAAAACTGTATAAAATACTTCTTTTTAAAAAGTTTTAAAGAAAATGTCATTTTCTAAAATACTAATTAGTAACCAATAACCAGTTTGAGCACAAAAAACTAGCCCAAAGATATTTATAACTAGTAATTAGAGACTAGTAATCAGTTTTCAAATATTAGAAATTAGTAATTATTTTAAAAATAATATTTTTCTAAAAACTTTTAAAAGGTGATATTTTTCCCAAAAAAATGCAGTATAGGAATCGGAAAAAAAATCTTATCCACCATATTTTTGTAATTTTTTTTAATATTTTGTAGGTAAAAGTGTTAAAAAAAACCCTTCAATTTAAGCTCCAATATGGCTCAATTCTAATTAATTCATAATTAATTGCACCAAATATATTAGTGATGGTCAGTACTGTTGTCTTTAATTAAATATATATTCAGGGAGTATATTTACTATTGAATTGATATGTGTCCTCGTGAAAATATCAATAACTAAAGTTGGACGAACTTCCATTTGCCCTTTTAATTATATTATTCCTTATTACCTCACACGCATCAATAGATAATATGACTTTGTTAGGAAAGTCATAATATAATTAAATATTTTATTAAATACTTATTGTTAAGATATAATTATTTAAGTACTCATAGCTAAATAAAGTGACATGAACTCTTAATTCAATATGAGACATGATTTCCATATCTACAAATATATGTTCTCTATATCCACGAGAGTATATTACTAAACTATCGACATTAATATAATACATAGTGTGATTGTACTCATTAATTTAAGTAATATAGTTCATAAATATGAGTTCATTATTTATTTTCAGATTACGATAGACATCCTTAATTGTACTTTTATGAATATATATTCTTTAATAACAATATTCATTTAAAGAACATAATTCATATGGTCCAATTAAGTATAACTTTAGTACACTAGTGTTTTTGTTCAAAGTCAACACTCTATTGAAGTTAGACTCATCAATTCTAATTGAGAATAGAGAAAGCCTACAATCTTATACTAGATAGAGTATATAGTTCTACTAGACGTAGAATTATGTCTATGACACAGTTTTTGATGTGAATAATTCTATCATTATTTTTCAGTTTTAGAGATATATTTTATGGTTGATATTAATAAACTTATATTATAAATAACATATTAAATAGATAATAAGCAACCATGACTTTATTGAAATCAAATGTTACTACATGAATTCATATGCTTTCAGGGTATATATCCAATAGCTTTCACTAATGATATGTAACCAGCTTGATTATTATCCCAAGCTATAATTATGACTTGATATAGGTGCATTCTAATTTGGGTGATTTGTCCGGCCAAAACTAGCTATAAGAATTTCTGGCCAAAGTGTACAGTATATTTTTGGGCCATATTTGGAATGCAAGATGAGAATGTGATTGAATTGAATTAAATTAATCTCATATTCGGTGCAT
This sequence comes from Parasponia andersonii, assembly GCA_002914805.1. NCBI lineage: Eukaryota > Viridiplantae > Streptophyta > Magnoliopsida > Rosales > Cannabaceae > Trema > Trema andersonii. The sequence continues at coordinate 251,270 of JXTB01000118.1, forward strand.
GCATATTGGATTGAATTAAAATAATTCACTCCAAAAATATTACCTTTATAAGGAGATAATCTTATCCTCTCTAGAATTTAAGATTGTGAGGAATTAGGAATTTGATTAGAAATAAAAAAAATATTTTTGAAGCAGTAGAAAATAATTCGTTTTAAAATTAATCTTTAAAATTCGAAATTAACTTTTAAAAGTGGTAAAACCAGAAATGGTATTTTTCAAAATATTTTTTTATAAGTGGTATTTTGCAAATAGTTTTGTATAAATGATTTTTTTTTAAATTGTTTTAAAAGTGGTACTCTTCAAAGTGGTATTTTGTATATAAATTTTTAAAATGATATTTTTATAAAATTGAGTATTAAAAATGGTATTTTTAAAATTAATTTTTAAAAATGATATTTTTTTAAATTAATTTTTAAAAATGCTATTTTTCTAATTAATCAGACCTTAAAAATTGTTATTTAGTTAAAATTGTGAAACACATATATTAATCCTATCTTACAAAAAAAGGTAGCACTCCAAATATGAAATATATGATTGGACTATAGTCCTATTTTATTCTATCATATCTAATTTAATTCAATCTTTTAAAATATTCGAGTCCTATCCTATTCTATACTATATACCAAAGGAAGCCGAAGAGAATTAAGATTAGGACCTCTTACATTCCTATGTCTCAGTCTCTTTTTGTGTGGAAGCTTCTTCATGGGAGGATAGCCACAGAAGATCTCCTCGCTGTGAAGGGTTTTTGTTTGATTTCTATCTATCGTTTTTGTAGATGCCATATCGAGACTATCCCTATTTTTTTTTAAGATGCCTTTTCTCCCCTTTTATTTGCAATCGCCAAGGTCTCTTTTTGGAGTCAACCTCGATTTATCTTCTATTTCGAGATTATTAAAAGGGACTATTTATTCGAAATTCAGCTCTCAACTAGGGAAGTCTCTTTTGATGGCCATTGGATTATATGGTTTACCGCAATCAAATCATCTTTGAAGAAAAGTGTTTGTCCTTGCATTCAGTTTTGGCTAAGGTCACGGCGAATTAGAGAGACCAATATTTTTCATTTGTGAGTAGCAATAATTCTTTGACCACTGACTTTTCATTTTTCAACTTCGCAAAGCTCCTTTATTGAACCAATTTTTTGGTTTCCTCCAAATTAAGGATGGATAAAACTCAATAATAAGGTTTTCCTCAGAGGATTCTGGATCCGTCTAGTTGTGGCATTCTTTTCAAGACCAATAGAAGATTTGTTAGAGGTTATTTTTCTACCTGCTTTAATGAGATTTGCATTTCATGCATAATTGTTAGCAGTGATCGAAATCATTAACATCATCATTTGTGGTGTCGTTGAATATTGAGATTAAGTGGAATTACGTTCTTGGAGAATCAGGGCTATTTCTTGCATCATGATGAATGTAAGAGTCTCTCACATCTTTTCTAAAGGAAATGGAATGGCCGACAAGCTTGCTTATGAGGACCTACAATTTTCTCGGAACTGCTGATGACATTTTACACCAGATTTTATTTCTAGGATTATTTATGGGGAAATACTTTCCTTACCTTACTACCATTTCCCATCTTGTATTCTTCATTTTTAAGCTGGGTTTTTTTCCATGGATTTTGCCTACTTAGATTTTAATGAAGCACAACGTAGTGGTCTTTTGGTTATGTTTTTTTGCCTTTCTAGTTGGCTGGAGTTGCATGAATTTTTCTTCTCTTTTTAAATAAAATGTTTCTAGCTTCTAGTTGCTAGGTGTGGAAGGGGGATTCTCTTTGCTAGTGCCAATCTAGTTGGGATACCTATAAGTTCCATGCTTCATTTGTTCATTTAAAAAAGGCACAAACTTCTATGCTAAAAGATTATACCAACTAAGTAATAATATTTCAAATGGAAAATTCATTTAGAAAATGGAGCTAATGTCTTGCAAATGTTCCACAAAATTAATAAGTTTGTCATAATAATTGTACTCTTTATCGAGTCAACTTCAAAAATTGCTGTCACTCACACAAAAAAAAAAGAAAAAGAAAAAGAAAAATCTTTCTAGGACAGTTTGGATAGAAAAAATCGAATATTTTTTTAGATAAAATTATATAATACCAAACTATTACTAAAAAGTATGGTTTTCAAATGAAATTTAAACCTATGAATAGCTTGCTATAAACACATACTTCCTTTTTTTCGTTTTCCTTTCCAAAACAAAATTAAGTAAAAGTGATTTGATTTGACCTCTTAAGAATCAAGGCATAATAGATGCCCAATGAATTATTCATATATGCAAGTATATTTATCTTTTTTTTTTTTTTTTGGGAGTTTATGTATTCTTTTACTAATGGTCATTACAACGTTTACAGCGGATTTCCATTTTGGTTGCATGACGTGCCTAACATCACTTATCGTACAGATAATGAACCATTCAAGGTATGGTTTTTTCTTTTTTTTTTTTTTTTTTATGGTGTTAAAAATTTATTAGTCTAAAAACATAATACTAAAACAACTCCAGATGGTATTGTCACGACCCAAACTCTGAGCTAGTAGCGGAAATGAAATTTCACAATTTGAAATTCAAAAATTGTTTTTGAAAATTTTATAAAACTAATTTTAAAATAAAATTCCTACAGTTTTGTGATCACTATTAGACATAGATTGTTAATGAAATTTATTAGGATAAACCAAGTATCATCATCAACAGTCTCACAATCCAGCACATTAATTATATAGATCGAGTCCGTGAAACGGGCCCTAAGTATTTGATGCAAGCCAAGATAAATATCAAAGTTATTTTACATAGTTACCAATTATCCGCGGGATAACTAACTCCTCAATAATCTGTTTCCGAGTCTCCAAAATCATACCTAGTACTATCTGAGAAGAGAAAAATAAATGCGAACATTCACATGCTTAGTAGGAATTTATTTATCTTTTGGATAGATGTAATTTCTCAAACCAGCATAGTTAGTACCTTTAAATCCGTTTATAAATCAAGTTTATAAATCATTGGTATCTAGAATAATTATATATTTAAAATTAAAACCAAAACCAACTCATTGTACATATCATACATCAACACGAATATAAGTGATCTCTTATCCTCCCATCATGGCCTTGTAATACCTTTACAGTAGAGGTACCCAGCATCCTGACATTACCTATAGGTATATCAGATAAAACTTATGCAGGGGCCTAGGTCTCTCACCTAGTACTGCAGTAACTCGTCAACGATCTAAAAATACTGCGATACTATAATAGAACTCAAGTGTGTGATTCTATGATATGTACAACATATAATAGTATACAACAACCATGCATTCAATATTCAAATCATGCTTTAAAATCCAACTTGACATTATTCTTGGATTTACTGTAATATGGGTAGTACACCATTATTTTACCCTAAAATCATAATATAAAAATATGAATAAGAATCCACATAGTCTAATCCCAATATAACCCAACAATTTACTACACTTAATAAACCATTGTAAAGTCACAATTTTTCATTAATAAATTTTAGTATAATTAAAATCCAAAACATATACAAATTAGGTAATTGAACCCCTACCTCGATATGGTAATAATACCAGGCTAATGACGCTCAAAGAATCCCCTATTGATTCTTCAGGTGTTTGAACGACGATTTTTGATTCCCAGTAAGTCCACTTGAAAAAGTGACTTTTCAACTAGAACTTTAAATATAGAAATAGAGGTTACCATTGAATTCAAAGCACCCAAAAATGCCAAGTTACATATATACCTTGTCAAAAGCAGGTCCTGATGCGAGACCAACCCGTGGCACATAAATAGTGTAAGTCGTGCCACGAAATTCTAATTTTGTTTTATAACGAAATATAGTGGTATTTTATAACAAAATTCATGTCTAGACCTTATTGAGTTTAAATTCGAAGTTAGAACTCAGTTTCGAGGTCCCTAACATTAGTTACACACAAAAATTCACTCAATTACAATAATACCACTTTTTGGAAGTTTTTGGAAAAATGTCCTCTTTTTTTTAATTAAAATTTATGCATTTTCGGTTACCGTTTATACTGTTACTAATCGTAATTTTTCATTATTTTTAACCCTCTTTTACATCATAAATTTACCTCAAATAAAGTAATTACCTAACAAAAAATTTACGAAAATATCACCTTTTACAACGTTGGTAAAAACGGTAAAAATGGTGAAAACTTTATCAGAGATGAATTTCACCGAGCAACCATTTGAATATGGTCGGCAACAACGAGAGAAGGCCACACTTGTCGGCTGTGACAGAAAAGTGCGATGAACACCGGAATTTTCGCTGGAAAATCGAACTGTAGAGAACTTGATACAATAAAGAAATGTGAAACAAAAAAAAATGAAAAAAATGCGAAATGAGAGCATTCGATACAGGTTTCTTGAAACAAATTCACAAAATTAAAAAAAATATAGGAGATTGTTGAGAACTTAGAAAAACCTAGAAAATTGGAGAGAATTTAAGAGCTATAGAGCTTTATATTTTGTAGTGTGCTATAAGAGAAGGAAAAAACCTTTTTATAGAGGCACTATGGGATCTAAGAACTTTATTGTATATTCATGTGGGATTCTTGCAAATTTCCTTTAAATTTACAATTTAATGGGTATATTTTAGAGATCAATTTCTCATTCATCTGAACTTTATTTTAAGTATACAAATATACGATTTTGATATCCTCGTGAAAGAGAATATAAATCTACTAAGACTTTTCACTAATGCAAAGTGGATTCACTTAAAATTTAGCCTCAAAATGACATATTATTATACCATTTTTCCAAGAATTATAAATTCATCATTTTTCAATTTTAAGATAAGAAAATATAAACTATACTAGTATTCAAAACATGTTTTATAGTTATCTTGTATTGAAGTGCAAATAAAAAAGTTATATATGGATTAAAGATGCATGTTTGTTGATTTTTGATTTGTTGTAAGTTTACAAAACATTCCTCTTATATCAATTGACTAGAGAAAGTTTACCTCTCATTATTTCAAACCACTAAGTATTTTAGTCTATTCTGAAGTCTTTACAAACTTATGAAGGTGTGTGAGCACTTTCTTCTTGATTTATTTTAGCCGCATAACACCAAGAAGCTCTTTATCTCCAAGAGATGAAATTTGATATCGTCCTTTGTGGTAGAATTTCTTTCTTTCCATTTCCTACTTTAGTTCAAATCCATAGACATGTTTTTTTTCTATGCAGCCGAATTTCTCACTCTATATTTAGATTTGTTTCTATCTCTTGCTTTCATATGTTTGCAATACTCTGTCTTTTCACTGAGAGTCTATGTGAGGAGGCTTACAAATTGATTGAGATTGGTGTGTGCCACTTAGGACTGTAGGAAAATAATAACATGCAATATGTGCAATATATAAGATTACAAACTTTTATAACTAAATATTTCAGAAATAATGTTACCAAAATTATTATGTTCCAATCTTGAGCAGAATTTCGACAACACTTGAAAATAAGTATTCATGCAAAATAAAAGATTGTTAACAGTCAAGTTATATGTATCATACAGAGTCCTTAAAACTGATTCGCTCTTTCTACCAAAATACTTGAGGATTTTACAAGTGACAGTTTTCCAGGATACAACGACTAAAAGTAGCAAGTGAAGTACTAACACTTCTATTCTTACGAACTAGAAACTTAACTTGTAGACCTCTTCTTACTCAAGGTTTTCTAGAACTAGATTATTAGAGAAAACTAGAACTAGAAACTAAATGCTCAGACACTCAAAGAAAAGAAGCTGCTAAGAAGAGTATTGGAGGGAAAAATGAAGCTAAGGGCTTTTGATAATGTGTTCGAAAAGATAATGAGAGTTTGCTTATTTAGTAGGTGAAAACGTTGGTTACAAAAATCAGCACGAATGATCCATAATGCCAATAACTTGGCTGTTACTAACCAGCTAAAATTGAACATTTTTTTATTCCTTTAAAATGGCAGTTTTAAATCTAACAACCAAATCTTGCATTGTCATCAGTTTCAAACGTTCTTCTAGAAGCAGTAAAATGGAAAAAATAGGGAAAAAAATAAATATGGCCACAACAAAAAGCTAGCTTTACAGTCCAAGATTTCTGGCCAACATTTGTGTTTGCAGGTGTAGGTGCACATGAGTCTATACAAATTTAGGCCTAAACCTAAAGATTTGCAATACTTTGTACGTGCCTGAGAGAGCATCTTGGCTACACATAGTTACACCCATGAAAAATGCAACTCTATATAAAGCACAAGTTTGAGAGCTTCCCAACCAATGTGAGACAAGCTTTTTTTATCTTTCTTCCTCTATTTTCCAATACCAACAAGTATACTTTGAGCATCAATTTCTCATTCACTCAAACTCTAATTTGGACACATAATATATCAATTTAATCTACTCATATAGTATAATAAGATTATACAAAGAACTTGCACTTTTACAAAGTGGACTCCACTCTAATTTATACTCCAAATTGACTAATGAAAATAGAGGTACAACTTTAATTTTGGGCTTTATTACATATATGAGCTCTCAAGCCCACTTAAACCCAAATTATCATTTCAAATAAATAGTCCATTTTCTAACAATCCCCCACATAAATGAAAATTATTAAGGAGACTCTACAAACTCTAGATTTAGTGATAGAGTTTAACAATTGAAACTTGCATAGAATAGGTAGATGTTATCCTTTGAACCTTTCTTTGTAAAGGTATATTTACTTTACTGATAAATCAGTAGACCATAAGTCCTTGAACTGTTTGTCGTTCATATAAATGATAATATATTCTACACAGGGTTCTTTCTTAACATTTCTAATTCTTACGATTATATTCATTTTGGCCTTGAACATATGTCTGGTTCTGCAAGAGTTTCTAAAGGAATTAAGCCTTCATAATTCCCCTTTGAAGTGGCCTCACTTCTCTCTCACATAGGTGATTTATTAGTTTAAGAGTGATTCGTATTATTTCGCTCGGTTTCCCGACGCATAAGAATCATTATAGACATTTGCTTATCTTCTTCCTTATGGGCATCACTGCTTTTCATCACAAGAATGGATATGAAAGTATTACCCTTACAGGACGATAACCCTTATAATGATCCAACTAAGTCTTTACAATTAGGTTGTTCCTTTGAACCTAGATCTTAGGATTTCCAGTTAACTAGGTTGGGTTTCCATTATATTGACTTTTTTTTATGAGCATTAGTCACATTCCTCTCAATGATTTATTAACTAACTCTCTGTTTAACCCTTTGATTAGCGGATATTCTAGATTATCCTTAGACTTCACATAGTCTATAGAAATAACTCTTATTAAGAGTAGTTGTCTAATGGTATTATATCTACGACGTATATGTCTATAGTTACCATTATATATGTTACTCTATGCCCTTCCAATAGCTGATTGACTATCACAATATATAAAAATTGGAGGCACAGACTTAGGCCAATCTGGAATATCTTCTAAGAAATAGCATAGCCATTCAGTCTCTTCACCATATTTATCTAGAGCTATAAACTCAGATTCCATTGTAGATTGGGCTATAATCTTTTGTTTTGAAGATGTCTATGATACAACTACTCTAGCTAGTGTGAACATATACCCACTAGTAGATTTTGAGTCTTTTATATCAAATATCTAGTTTGCATCGTTGTATCCTTCTAAAACTGCAGGATATATGTTATAGTATAGTCCATAGTTACGAGTATATCGTAAGTACCTAAGTACTTTCACAATTCCTTTCCAATGCTCAGCACTTGGATTACTCATACATCTACTCAATCTACTGACTGTGTAGGCTATATCTAGCCTTACGCAACTCATCAAGTACATCAGACTACCAATCACTCTAGAGTATTCGACTTGAGAAACACTCTCACATTTATTCTTATGAAGGTATTGACTCATGTCTATCGGTGTTTTGGACACTCCAAAATCATCTTTATTAAATTTCTCCAAAATTTTGTACACCTAGTACGACTGATTGAGTATAAGTCCATCAGATGTTATTGTAATTTTAATTCCCAAAATTACGTTAGCTAGACCCATATCTTTCATGAATTCAACATATTTTTTGTAGATTTGACCATCTTGTCATTACTACCAACAATGAGTACGTCATCAACATAAAGACACAAAATGACGTAGCCATTTTTAGTATTTTTGACATAGATACATTTGTCACACTCATTGATTTTAAAACCATTAGCAAGTATTACTCTGTCAAATTTTTCATGTCACTGCTTCGGTGCTTGCTTCGAGCCATATAGAGACTTGACCAATTTACAGACTTTCTTTTCTTGTCCAGGAGTAACAAAACTTTCAGGTTATTCCATATAGATTTTTTCATCTAGATCTCCAATAAGAAAGACTATTTTTACATCTATTTGGTGTACTTTAAGATTCTTCATAGTAGCAATCGCAAGTATCATCCTTACAGAATTTATTCTCGTCACAAAAAAATAAGTATCAAAGAAATCTAGGCCTTCTTTTTGCCTATAACCTTTGATAGCCAATCTAGCCTTATATTTGTCAATTATTCCATCTACTTTGATTTTCCTTTTGAAAATCCATTTCGAACCAAGTGACTTACATTCTGGAGGAAGATCTACTAGTTCCCACATATGGTTTTATAAGATGGAATTAATTTCGCTCTTAATGGTCTCTTTCCATAAAGGTCCCTCAACAGAGCTCACAACTTCTTAGAAGCTTTAAGGTTCACTTTCCAACATGTAAACTAAACAATTTGGACCAAAAGATTTTTTCAATTCTCACTCTTTTACTGCATCTAGGCTCATCTTCAACGACTTGTTCTTGGTCCAGACCATCTTCAATGATAGCCTCATAATTTCATTTAAATGTATTAGGTTCTTCCTTAGATTTATACGGAAATTTATGTTCAAAGAATGACACATTTCTCGATTCCATTATTGTCTTCTTGTGTATGTCTAGGATTTATGACTCATACACAAGAAACTGATAAATACTACTATTATATCCATAACCAATGAAAATGCAATCTATTCTCTTTGATCTTATTTTTGCTTTCTTAGGTATAGGTACCAAGACTTTAGTGAGACATCCCCAAACTCGCAAGTATTTGTAGAAAGGCTTTTTACCTTTCCACAATTCATAAGGTGTCTTTTCTTCTTTCTTACAGGGTACCCTATTTAAAAGATAATTAGCTGCTAAAACAGCTTCCCCCCATATATTCTGAGGCAACCTGAAACATAACAGTATTGCATTTATCATCTCTTTCAAGGTACGATTTTTCCTCTCAGCAATATCATTTGACTGAGGCGAATGAGGTAGAGGGACCTCATGTGTTATTCCGTATTGTGCATAGAATTCACTAAAAAGTGATTCATACTCTTCACTATGGTTACTCTTAATCATCTTAATCTTCTTATTAAGTTGATTTTCAACCTCATTTTTATAAAGAATAAACTTTTCTATTGCTTCGTCCTTAGATTTTAGCAAATACACAAAACAATATTTTGTGCTATAATTGACAAAAGTAATAAAATACTTATTGCCTCCCTTTGTTTGTACAAATTTTAAATCATAAATATCACTGTGAATTAAATCAAAGGGTTTAATATTTTTTTCAATAATTTAGAAAGATAACCTTGTCAATTTTGCCTCAACATAAGTTTGACATTTATATTTTCTATCAAATTGGAAAGCAAGAATATGATTTAAGTTATTTAATCTACTATAGTATCATAATTAACATGTTCTAGTCTACCATTCCATAAAGTAGAAGACTCAATCAAATAAGCAGAAGAACTAGCTTTATTGACATTAGGTTTTACTGTCATTACACTAAGTTTGAATATACCCCAACATTCATATCTCTTTCCCACAAAAAGACCATTCTTGGACTAAATAAATTTGTTTGACTCAATACCATGCAGAATCTGTGCTTATTTAGAAGTGAACTAGATACAAGGTTCATACGGATATTCAATACGTACATCACGTTATTCAGAATCAGTTCCTTCTCAGAGGTCATCTTTAGCACTAGTTTGCCCAAACCTTGTACTTTAGACGTGGTTGAATTACACATGAAACATTTCTCCTCATTCTCTACTGGTTCAAAGTTTGTGAACATACTCTTGTTAGAACAAATATGTCTTGAAGCTCCAGTGTCAATCCACCATTCCCTTGGATTGGACCCAACAAGGTTGACTTCAGAAACGACTGCAGACAGACTTATGTTGTCTACATCTTTTATGATGCTATTCACCACGTTGGCTTCATTCTTCAAACCTGGTCTCCTTAGACAAAACACAAAATCTCCTCCACAAAACTCCACACCAAGAATGATAGTAATAATAAAGCAGCAAAGCAATATATATACTCAAACAACTAGAATTGTATATATTTCTAATAATAGTATAAAGAATTTAATAAAGATAAAATCTAACATACAACCTAATAAAACTATATATAAGAGCATAAAGAATTTAATAAATAAATTCTAGCATGCAACTTAGCATAAAAAATTTAATAAAATAAATTCTAACATGTAACCAAACAGAAACCTTATATAAAACAAGGACTCAGTTTTACGATTATAGGAAAATAATAACATGCAATATGTGCAATATATAAGGTTACAAACTTTTATAACTAAATATTTCACAAGTAATGTTATCAAAATTATTATGCTCTAATCTTAAGCAGAATTTCGACAACACTTTAAAATAAGTATTCCTGCAAAACAAAAGATTGTTAAGAGTTGAGGTTTATGTATCATACAGAGTCCTTAAAACTGATTCGCTCTATCTACCAGAATGCTTGAGGATTGCAAGCGATAGTTTTCCATGATACAATGACTAACACTTCTACTCTTACAAACTACAAACTTAACTTGTAGACCTCTTCTCACTCAAGATTTTCTAGAACTAGATTATCAGAGAAAACTAGAACCAGAAACTAAACGCTAAGACACTCAAAGAAAGAAAGCTGCTAAGGAGAATATTGAAGGGGAAAACAAAGCTGAGAGCTTTTGATGGTGTATTCGAAGAGATAGTGAGGGTCTGCTTATATAGTAGGTGAAAATGTTGGTTACAAAAACCAGCACTAATGCTCCGTAATGCCATTAACTTGGCTATTACTCATGAGCCAGAATTGAACATTTTTTTTATTTATTTAAAATGGCAGTTTTAAATCTAACAGCCAAATCTTTTATTGCCATTAATTTCAAATATTCTTCTAGAAGCAATAAAATAGAAAAAATAGGAAAAAAAATAAACATGGCCGCAGTGAAAATTGGCTTTATATGGTCCAAGAATTTTGGACGACATTTGTGTTCGGAGGTGCAGACGCATACGAGCCCATACAAATTCAAACCTAAATCCAAAAATTTACACCCCCCTATGTGCACTTGAGAGAGTATTTTGGCTACACATAATTTCACCTATAAAAAATGCAACTCTATATAAAGCACAGGTTTGAGAGCTTCCCAATCAATGTGGGATAAGCTTTTTCATCTTTCTTCTTCTATTTTCTAATAGCAACAAGTATATTTTGCACATCAATTTCTCATTCACTCAAGCTCCAATTTTGACACATAACATATCAATTTAATGTACATATAGAGTGGAATAAGATTATACCAAAACCTTTCACTTTTACAAAGTGGGTCTTACTCTAATTTATGCTCTAAATTGGCTCATGAAAATAGAATTACAATTTTAATTTTAGACTTTACTATATATATGAACTCTCAAGCTCACTTAAGCCCAAATTACTATTTCAAATAAATGACTCATTTTTTAACAAGTGTTTCCTTACATTGGAAATACTATGCCTTAGTGATCAAATCTTCGTGAGGTCTTGTCGAATCTTCCTGTCGTCTTTACTAGTATTCAGAACATGTTTATAACAAAAATCTTCTTGTGTTTATTGAATAGTAATAAATAGTAAACTTGGAAAAGTGAGTGGCTCAAGCAATAGACTTATTCCCTTACCCATGCTAAGTACTAATCATTGTGGTAATGCTTAGATCAATTTCTAAATGCATTTTACACATTTGGATCATAAAAGATTTGATTAGATGAGTCTATTAGAGGTCCCCTATCTAGATCATGAGTCAAATTCTTATTAGCCTACTATTCAATAAACACATTATTAAATACTTAAACTAAGATTTGATGATCCAAGTACTTTGAAATGCTAATAGTATTATCTTATTGTTCAATAAGAGTAATGGAATTCATACGTACTTATGAATATATTTTTCTACTATTCAAAGACTCGTACTTCTAACATGCCAACATATAGATCTTCCATTTTGATCACTCTCTTTTAACATCTCGAAAAGCAATGAATACAAATTTCTAATTCACTCAAAATTAAAGTCATTACCAAACAAGATGACTAAACAGAAAGCAATTGATTCAACCCAAAATGTGAGCTAAAACCAATAAGGACAGTTACTCTGAAGCCTCCCTAAAATGAATATATAATTGAAATTGAGTCAACCTCGAATGGAATAACTCAACTTAAATCAACTTGTGGCAAGGTGATTAATTAGAGTGTGGCTAACTTGTAATAGGATAACTAGAAATTAGTCATCCCTAGATGAGATGACAGAAACTAAATTAATTACCTAAGACAAGGCGATCAATGCAGTTATATATCTTAATGGGATCCCTTACTTTCATGATTGAAATCCATTCAACCATAAGAAAACTTATTCAAATGATATTCTCAAATACTCTTAAAATAATCTTTCAACTGGAGTTACGATGATTTTGACTCACCCATCTAACTTCTGATAATTAAAATAGTAAGCCTCCACACTAACTGCAAATTTAATTCTAGTTAGAAAATGTCATTTTGACATCTAAAAAAATGACGTGGGAACAAAGATTAGGGGGAGCAAAATCTGACCCTAAAAGCAAGCATCAGAAGCAAAACGGGGAAATGAGGAGAACAATTTTGGTCAAGAGAGTGGAAGGACGACCATACATTATTTTTTTAGAATTTTTTTCGACTCTTAATTGGCTCAAGAATATTTTGCTCTTTTCTCTTCATTCATATTATGTTATCAAGCAAGCTTGGTACTTTCCTCAATTTCTATTGTAGAATTAATATATTCTGCATAGATATAACCTACTAGTACTTCAATCCAAACTATAAAAATAGAAGAATTATATCTATTTTATTGATTTTTCTAAACGAATGAAAGGAAAACATTTGTACATGAACTACAATTTGTACATAATTTGTACGTATTGAAGCATTAACGAGGTATTTCAAAATTCAATGTATGTAGTTTAATATTTAATCCATTTCTTTTAACATGTATCTCCATTTTAAATATGTTTCCTTTTAAAAATATATATAGTCACATACTTTATTATCTTTCTAAATTTTGCTTTTTATGCAAGTTTGAGTTATTTAGTATTTTTTTTTCTTTTTCTTTTTGGGCAATGTTTACTAAATCTTTATATTAAAAATATGACATTTTTTGGGTACTCATTTACAGTTTCATATGAAAAATTTCACCACAAAGATAGTGGGCATGATGAAGTCAGAAGATTTATATGCTTCTCAAGGAGGGCCAATAATATTGTCACAAGTATGAATCTTATTATTTTTTTACATCATAAACTTTTTAACTAACGAAAAATATTAGATAATTTCAACATAAATGCGTTGTTAATATATTTACTTTATATGTAAAATTAAAAATAGAATTTTTGACATATTTGGCTTCTCTATTATTCACGATTGGTAAATAGTCCTTCAGGTATTGTTTTGCCAATTAAGTCTCTAAGTTATAAATATCTTGGTAACTAAGTCATTTTCGTTTGTGATTGTTAAAAAATTATATAAAATTGAGTATTTTTAAGTCAGATGTAAGATTCTCGAAAGATAGAATCTATATTTTATTGACACTAATTGGAATTAGAAGAAAAACAACTAAAAATTATACATTACAATTAAAAAAATAATTTTAAAAATTAAAAATAAAATTTTAAAAAATTTCTCCTAAAATTTCTTTTTATTTCTCTTCAAAACTAATCTCTTCCAAACTAATTAGTTTTGATGAAATTCTAATTTTGCTCTCTAAAACTTTGCACTGATTTTAATATGTTTAATTCATAGAAACTTTAACATCAATAAATGAAAAAGGCTCCATGCTGAAATTTTTAAAACTTAAGGATTTAATTGTCAAAAAAAGAACTCATAGACTACTTTGACAATTTGCCAATAATGTATGGGCAAAACATGCATGCTAAAAACCTTCAAAAATATCATACAGATTGAGAATGAATACGAGAACATCGAAGCAGCGTTCCATGAAAAAGGAGCATCATATGTTCGTTGGGCTGCAAAAATGGCTGTTAATCTTCAAACTGGTGTGCCTTGGGTGATGTGCAAGCAAAGTGATGCTCCTGATCCAGTGGTTAGTCTTTTTTCTTTATCATTATTTTATCCTAAATTGGACGTGCATATTCTTTAAGAAAGAAAGTATTTCAGAAATTAAAAGAACTTAAATTTATTGATTAATATCTGTAGATAAATACATGCAATGGAATGAAATGTGGAGAAACTTTCAAAGGGCCAAATTCACCAAACAAGCCATCACTCTGGACAGAGAATTGGACATCTTTGTAAATTATCTAAACCTTTTAATAATTTATACAAATAAGTTATAAGTACATTTAGTAAATGTTATATGGTTGAATAAAATTTAATATTGTACTATGATCAACACAATATAATGTAGTACAAAGAAGTGATCAACAAATTATTTCTATGACTATATTGATTTTTCTATCGATTAAGAGCACTTTTTCTCCATTGTAATTTTCTAAGAAAAAGTGTTTGACCTCTCAGCTATCAAGTATATGGTGGAGAACCTTACATAAGATCAGCTGAGGATATAGCATTTCATGTGGCACTTTTTATTGCAAGAAATGGAAGCTATATCAATTATTACATGGTATGAAACATTATTAAATTTGTTATAAATATCATTGTTATCTTATGATGTTATTTCAAAATTAACATTCATATTTTCTTTTTTAGCTCTGCAAATTGTTATACATTTTCTTTAATTAATTAATCTCAAACTCATTACTAGAATGAGTAACAATTTATTCTCATGTATAGTACCATGGTGGAACTAATTTCGGGAGAACTGGCTCAGCATACGTCATGACGAGTTACTACGATGAAGCCCCTCTTGATGAATATGGTGACGTGTTTCTGTCACATATACTCAAAAAAAAACGTATATGTCTATATATAGTATAAATTCAATAACATCTTATTTGATGCGTCATGAAATATTTAGGTTTGTTAAGACAGCCTAAGTGGGGTCATCTAAAGGAGTTGCATGCTGCAATAAAAAATTGCTCTAGAACTCTACTAGCAGGAGTGCCAACAAACATTTCTTTAGGCCAAAATCAGAAGGTAAAGTGCAACTGTAAATTCTCCTTTTTCCATTTTTTTTAAGCAATTCCTAAAAGATTTCATTGATGGATTCAATTTGTTGATTAGACTAGATCATGAATGAATGAATTATTGTTTTCTCAGGCCTATATTTTTAGAGAAGAAGTCGGAGGATGTGTGGCATTTCTTGTTAACAGTGACATAAGAAATAGTTCTACAATAAATTTTCAAAATCAATCATACGTGTTGATGCCTAAGTCAATCAGTATACTACCAGATTGTGAAAATGTCATTTTCAACACTGCAAAGGTTAGTTGATATACTTTCAAAACTACTTTTTGCTTCCTTTTTTTTTTTTTTTTGCCCCCCTAGTCAAAGCTCGACCTTGGGTTACTAATTAAGATGTATGCATGTATTGGATATCAAATAAAGGATAATTACAAAAAAAAAAAAAACTCACCTCTATTTTGGCTAAATTAGACAACCAACATTTTCAGAATCAGAACTGAAAATGGCATATCCCCCCCTAGGATTTTATTTTATAAGGATTTTATTTTATAAACTAATACACCCATTAGTAAAAATTTAGTCAAAATCAAAAACAGAAAGAGACAAAGATACCCTTTGTCAAAACCTAGGTCAAGTGTAAAACATGAAATAAAAAGAAAAATAAAAACTAAAAAAAAAAAAAAAGAAAGGAAAACCAAGCTCATATGAATAAATGGGGCCTTTGCTTTCTTCCTTCCGTCTTTGTCGTTTTTGCATCTTGTTTTAGAGTAAAAAAGGCTTAGTATGCACTCCAATGGATCCTCAACCCAACCCACTCGACACTTGCCTCACTGAAGTCCTTATCAGAAGCTGTCATCATTCCAATGCCGCTCTCCAATACCACCTATATAGACTATTATTTTAGAATAGAAGTTCTTTATTGTTGGTTTCTATCTAATTATATATATATATATATATATTTTATACTAAAAAATAATTAAAAATATTAAATAATAAATTTTTTATTTTTTTAATTATCTGATAATCATTGAATCTAACTATTAAAATAAATAAATATCTATAAAAAAAATATATTAATTAGTTTGGATGCACAAATATAAATTTGGACATTGTTGCCCAAGTAAAAAGCTAAGAGTCACGTTTTTCAATGCTCACTCTCTCTGAAAATCGCTTCTCGGTTCCCAAAATCTCTTTTTTATCCATGTATAATATTTTCACTTAGAAGTATAACATTCTACTTGTGATGAATAACATTTTCGCTTCAGCCACTAGTGCCTCAATATTTGGATGGGTAATGTGGTCAAACCCTATTGATCTATATACAGGTACGGTTTTCTTTATTTTTATGGCTTATACCATAAAAGGTCTTAACGGTCTTGAACTATTCAATTCGTAGAAATTTGGGCTTAAAATTAAAATTTTAATTGTGGTAATTAAATTTTTAAATTTTTTATTTTAAAATAATTTGATCTCTCAATCATCTAAATTATAATTTCTTATTAAATTTTGATCAAATTAGCATCAGAAAGTGTGCTTAAAGGTAAATAAATGAATACAATACATTTTTTAGAGTTCTTGATGCAAATTTAGAAAAAATATTTTTTTATTAATTATTTTTATACTTAAAATTTTCAAATTATTTTTTAAATACACTTTCAGATGTCACCATATACTCTTAATGTATATTTTTGGTAAAAAATTTAACAATATATTGTAATTTAGATAGTCTTTAGGACCAAATTGCTATAAATCAGAAAGTTTAAAAGCATAATTGTTATAATTGAAACTTTGAAAATTAAATTGCCATAGATTGGATAGTTTAGGAGCCATTTGTACCATTAAGCCTATTTTCATTTTGACTAAATTATTTTTGTTTCAAATTTTATTTAAAATTTAAGAGCAAATTGGGAATTAATATTATTTATATTCAAACTTCTTAAAACGTACATTATCTATAATACTTCAAAAGACTACTAATGAGAAATAATATCAAAACTTTGTGGAGTTGAATCTAATACGGAGGTGATAAACAAGGAGGATGGAGAAGTAAGACTAAATTACAAATGACCAAACACGAAGGCAAGATTAGTTCGTTTAAAATTTCGTTACAGAATAAGCCTTTCAATAAGTGGATTAATAGTTGGCATGGATAAATTTTCGCATGACTCTCTAATCAAAGTAAAAATAATAGAACAAAGTAAAATGTCGTTTATATATTAGTGTATTTCTATAGTAATCTGTAAAAATTTTGTTAAAACAATTGATCCTAAAGTGATCGATTTTTTCATTTTAAATTTTAAATCATCTTCAGGTAAGCACAAAGTCAAACAAGAGAATTATAAGACCAGAACTAACGTTTAATTCGGTGGAAAGATGGAGAGAATTTAGAGATGTCATTCCAAACTTTGAGGATACCAAAATAAGAGCTAATGCACTACTTGAGCACATGAACATGACAAAAGACGAAACTGATTATGTTTGGTATACTTTGAGGTAACATTTCTTTAGTAGAAAACTTATGAACATGTATATATATACCCACCATAATATAGATATACTCACTCACGCTTGCACACATACTAGATGCAAATTGATAATTACATGTTTTAATCATTGACAACCTTAATTTCATGAAAATGAAAATTCTCTTTAATTAATTGTGATTTTGGTAATTTACAGGTTTGACCATAATATTTCTTGCAATGAAGCAGTTCTTTACGTCGAGTCTCTTGGACATGTTGCACATGCTTTTCTCAATGACATCTCCTTGGGTAAGATATCGCAATATATATTTTACTTCTTTCATATATATTGAAAAGAAAATTGCTATAATATTTTGTTTGAATAATATGATTATCCAACCTAATTTATTTTTTTTCTTTTTGTTTCAAAGCAACAATATCACGTCAATGTCAACATTTACGTAACTATGTAGTTTACTATAGATAAATTAATCGTAATTTTGTAATTATTCGCGAATTAGAGATTTTTGACAATACCAGGTCGAATATGACTAGAGAAATCAAGAAAGTAAAGTACAACCATTTTCCTTCTCCTAGCACAATGTTATTTTTTCAACTAAACTTCTCACTTTGTTTCTATTCAATTAGAATAATTTACGAAATAACTTTTCTATCCTAAATAATTTTTGTATTAAGGCTTATTATTAAGGATACATTATTCGAATCCTATTTTTCAAATCTAAAAACAGTTTTTATATAGAAAGATAAATATTTTATCTTTTCAATTTTCTATCTAAAAGTTGTTTCTGAATTTGAAGAATAATCTTTATATAGAAAATTGAAAAGATAAATGTTTTACCTTTTCAAAGTTATTTCTAAATGTGAGAATAAGATTCGAATCTATACCAAACACAGTATAAGTTACTTCAATTGTCTTTTCTAAATTTCTAATAAATAAGTAAATTAGAATTCTATTGAGAAAGTAAGCATGATTAGACCAGTTATTAATTTTTAATAATAAGTAAATACAAACAACTTATAACTTGGTTACACCTTGTGTGTTTTTTTTTTTTAAATGAAATGAAAGGTGAAGATTTTCTCAAAATTTTGCTTGAGAAGATCCCACCACTCTTCTCTCGTAATTTTTTTTTAAAAAAAATAATGGAAAACAAAAGTTTAGCAACAAGCCTAAAAGTATAGAATTATCATTTTATTTTCCTTCCACAACCTTTGACATTTGTATTCTTTTATATTACGTTTTATTTTCCTTCCACAACCTTTGACATTCGTACTCTTTTTTATTACAGATTATTAAATATACTCATATTTCTTCAAAAGTAATTTCACAAGAATGATTTTTTATTTTTTTTCTTTTGTGGCTTGGCATAATATTTACGGATGAATGGTTGCAAATCCAGTTAAATTAGTGAGCCCGCTTTCTAATATATCTAATAAACACATGCCGCTGTTAGATTCAATTATTTAAATGCATGCTTTATTTTATGATAAACAAATTAATGCAAATATTATGTCAGTCGTGAATATTATTGTGGAATTTCACGAGGACATGCACAATTTACTACTATAAGCACATTCACAAATTCACAAATATGTTTATTAAAATGCTTTGAAGTGCATGATTGATAGTAGAGATATTTATTTATTTTTTTCCTCTTAAAGAATAAGGATCAATTAAAAAATATATATATATATATAATTACTGTACTGAACTGGATATATAATCTTTTATATTTGGTGTATAAAATTTTACACTTATTATATAAGAATATATACTGGACATTTTGCTATAACATTTGACAAAAAAACATTTACTGAAATTATACCCAAAATTTGGTCACATTTTTATAAGCCCCTTAAATATATATCAAAGAAAATCAAATAAATTTTTATCTAAACATAGGATATGCTTTTGTGCTTAATTCCATAATATTGGGAAAATTATGTATGTAATTCATTAAAAATGAAAAGGGACAGAAGTTTACTTTTTTATCCCTCAATAGAATTAGAGAAGAATTGAATTGTCAATTATAATTGATATTGGAACCTTACATTTGGTCATATGTGTTCAGGATATGCACATGGAAATAAAAGTAACAGTAAGTTCATCATGGAGAATCCTGTAGTACTAAATGATGGAATAAATAATATTTCTTTGCTCAGTGTTATGGTTGGACTACCGGTAATATTTTTAATCATTCAGTGATGGGCTTAAACTTTCAAACTTTCATTTGTTTCTCTTGCCTACCATGTCTAACCACCTCTCTTCCCTCCTCCGTTCTTCTTTTTCTTTTCTTATCTTGTACTTACAGGATTCTGGACCTTTTCTTGAAAGAAGATTTGCTGGGTTAACCAGAGTGGAAATTCACTGCAAAACTGAAAATGATTACTACAATTTTACAAACTATCAATGGGGGTATCAGGTAATTACCAATGTCGCGGTTGCAACCATAGTATTATGTTTCGTAGTATATAAATGCTTATTAATATGAAAGTTCCAATATTAATTTCATTATTTTGAAGGACCAGATAGGGTAATTGGAAAAACTAACATATATCATTGTAATTTTAATTTTGAAATTAACTCAATGTAGGTTGGACTAACTGGAGAGGAGTTACAAATATATAGAGAACAAAATTTGGATGACGTGAAATGGAATCAATTTGAAGACTCCTCCAATCATACGACTCTTATTTGGTACAAGGTACATAATTTCACTTCTTAGACGGGAGATATCAATGGTTATTTGTCATGATTTACGGTTTATGACTGCCTATACTTCTAGTTTTGATATTTTCCTTGGTCAATTTCATGAATCTTTTTTTGTTTTTTTGAGGGGACAATTTCATGAATCTTAATTGTTAGTTTTGATCTCGTTTTTCAAATGCTGATATCCACATCTCTCTCTATCCCATCAAATTCACTCTTCTAACCATGACTTTCTAGACATTTTGATTACAATATTGCAAGAAATGGAGAGTTACAAAAGGAAAAGAGAAGAAAAAACAAACTAAATTAGATTCCTTGATGTACTTTAATAATTTCCTATGATGTTACATATGATTCATCAAATACTAGTGGATGATAATTTTATATATAAACTTACTTTCTTTTATGGACAGTGAAAAAATATATATGAATGAGAAATAAGACATGAGTACAGTTATTTTTCTAATTGAAAAATTATGTAGCCTAGCTAGAATGGCCCATTATAGTTATATAAAAAACAATCTTTGTTTAATTACTTGAATAACTTCAATATTCAAGGGAAAATCTAAAATGAAAAAAGTTGTGCTACTGAATTTAGCTTGTAATTTACATGCACTTCTATGAGCCAACAATCATGCTTATTTTTCATATTTTAGAGAAACATGCACCATAAACATTAGCGCGTGAAACTAAAAACTACATAGTTTACATGAAACTAGGACAAACATATTCCCATAAAAGTAGAGTTATTACGACAAATGGTCGTTTTTTATACTTCATTTTAGTCAATATGCCAATTCAAAATAAATAAATATATGTTTTAGTCATTGTTAATAACATATACATTATATCAATTTTATACTATTTTTTATTTCTAATAAAGTGAATATAATCACATATATATAATGGAATTGATATAGTTGATCATTTTGCTAAAGAATTTAATTTGAAAACTTATTTACTTGTAAGCGGAGCAGCGGTTGGAATTCGGCCATTTGTCTAAGAGGCACCAAAAAGTTCAAAAATTTTAAAACAAAGCTGAGATAAAGTGTGGATTATAGCATCCCCTATACGAGGGATGTTGCAAAAGTGACCACAATTACCATTTTCCAATGTCATCTGCCCCATTTACCCCACCCATAGCATTCTTAAAATCAATTCATAAATAAAATAATATCATAGCCGTTGTGTGATATGTTTTACATTTATGTGCCAGGTTTTATCCATGGATAATATATGTTTATGAATGTTTTATAGATTAATGTGCCAGGTTATAACCATGGATATTGTATGTTTATGAAAGTCTAGACAGATTTAAAAGAATATATTTGAAATCTTTCAATAATTGACATTCCTTACAAATAGGACAAATATTTTTGGTAACTATCGACATCTCCTATATTATTTTCAACATAATCGAATTTTTAATAAAATTTTGGCAGGTTGTATTCGATGCACCAAGTGGAAATGATTCAGTGGCCCTAAACCTTAGCACAATGGGAAAAGGTGAAGCTTGGGTCAATGGACATAGCATTGGTCGTTATTGGGTTTCATTCCATACTATCAAAAACAAGCCATCACAATCATTGTAAGTAGCCGATAATTAATTGGTACTTTTATAAATTTACGTTATTTATTACTATTGTTGTCGATGTTCTCGTACTTACCAATCTTTCAAGTAGGTATTCATTCCTATTGGTAGTTCTTGTACTGGTAGTTCATTAAATATAATCAAATTCAATTTGTAAGGTTGTTGGAGTACTACAACAAACCCTTGTTTGATATCACTATTGTATATATACATTGGAATCTTATGTAAATAGTGTATGAAAGGATTAAAGGCACATGCTTCTATTTGTTGATTAAAGGCACATGCTCCTATTTGTTTTCTTGAATATTATTGTAACAGATTTAGAATGGATTTTATGTATATGTTGATATATTTGAAAAATATTGCAATTTTATCTGATGAAAACTTATAAATCGCTATGAATTAGTATAATACTATAGTCTACCTAGTTATAACGTACAAGTCAAAATCTTGAGGTATTATATAAATATATATATTTATGTATATAATCTAGCGGCGCCATAGAATGGATGCCTATTTAGAAGCATCAGCTGCTCTAAAAAATTTGTCCACAAGACTAAAATATTTATACAAGATTATTAATATTTGTGATACTTAAATGGATTTCTTTTTGATCGATCGACTTCTTCGATTCATTATTCGTCCTCATATTTATTTTATTTCACCTTATATTGTTTTGTTTAATTTTCCTTTTAGGTATCATGTCCCTCGATCGCTTCTCAATGATTCTGAAAACCTTTTGGTGTTGCTTGAAGAAATTGGTGGAAATCCACTTCAGATTACATTGGACACCATTTCGAGAACCAATTTACATGAACATAGAGTTTATAGTCTTTTTCCTAAGTAAACTCTTCTTTAAAAAAATTATTTAGCCTAATTACTTATTATATGGATTCAGATTGTAACAAACATTGGCAAATATAAAGTTTTTTTTTAATGATAATAATTATATCAAGTTTGTTTAAGAAGTGTTACTAATTTTTTTAACTTTAAAACTAATGAATTATGATTCCTCTTTTAGAATAATGCTAAGAGGTATTATACGGTGTCTAATATTATATATTACTGATTAATTATAATTATTAAGAACTTATTTAAATAAAATTTAATTTATTAATTAAAACTACTAATAAATAAACTAAACTGACAGATCACGGATACTAATGCCCACTGCATTGACCTTTTTTTACTTTTACTTTTACTACGACTTTACTGATTCCATCGACACATAAAAGTTTGAAAAGTCTGAATAATCTTTATGTGATTACACACGTTTAGGGACTTAGATTTAAACATTTCTCCGCATTATTATAATTGGTTTGGAGCGTGATATGTTTTATAATTTTCTGTCATTTTGTGGGCCATTTGGACTGATCGGAACTGTGTTATCTATGGGGGTCAAGGTCGGGGATCCTAGCTGATCCCTACTCAGTTTGCTTTCCTTTTTCTTACAGAATTTCATCCAGCTCGTGTGTAGATAAGCGAGTGACTTCCGGTTCATTGTCTCTTTCATGATGGTTGTTACCTCTATTTAGAAGTATTCAACTTAATACTGATGCTTCCATTCACAGAAGTACACACTGGATAGGACGAGGAGGAGTCTTCATAGATAACTATGGTGTTGTCTTGGCGGCTTTCTCTTGTCAGTTTTGGGGTCATCTTTCAGTTGAGAATAGTGAATTGATGGATATTTGGTTTGGTATTGCCACTAACATAGTCGAGTGCAATGCGTTACGCGTTATTCAAGGTCTGCGGTGCTCAGCTTCCTTTTCAGATAATGCACTTATTTTTTCAGATGTCAAGTCATTAATACTTCCGCTGATTATGGTATTTGTCAAAACAAAGTGGGACATGAATTAGCTAGTTTTGCTTCTATTGTCCATGATGACATGCACTGGGTTGATTATTATTCTTTGTTTATTTTTTTTGTCCGTTTTGGACGATCTGTTTTTAATAAAGTATGTTTTTTTTTCCTTTTTTAAGAAAAAATAAAGAAGGGTTATGGGTTATGGACCTCATTTATTTCTTGGCTTGTCTTCCTATGATCCAAATTAATTCCTATCACCAAAGGGACGGTAAAAAGACAATTTGTATGTCAGTGTTAGATTAGAAGGAACTTTACTAGACATACTTGGACTATATTTTACGTTTTCCCGTCGTTGCCAAGAAACTAAATGCTTATCTTATCCTCAGAAGATATCACTTTTTCAAATCCAGTTCCGAAAGGAAAAATAAAACAAACAATAATAATTATACTAATAAAATCTCCCATTTTTCATTCATCGCAACGAATTTATTATTAAAATTGAGTAACACCTTTTACAACAACTAATTCAATTCGCCGAAGAGATTCATTCAACCAGATCAATTCATCATCGCTCTTAATAGAAATCTAGTTAAACCATTACAGTTTTATTAGCGTTAGGGTATACATAAGGTTAATCTTGATACTAAGAAAACAAGATTATAATCTAAAGATAGTAACAAACTAACCTCTAAATGAAAAATTATCTCATCAATCATGGAGAGATTGTATGACCATTAAGGTCAGCGTCACTATCTCCTAGGATGGATATAGTCTAATAACTCTCAATAGCAGTTGAGTAAACTCAACTAAAATAGAGGCATTTTTTTTTTTTTTTTGCAGAGAGTCATAAGTTCTATTTTCCTCCGTGAGCTTTAAAAAGGTCAAAAATGATAACCCTACCCAAATCAATCGTATTTTCAATAAAAACAGAGCTTTAACGATGGTGCCGGTCTATAGGATTTAGAGTAATAGAGGAAAGAGCAAAAGACTAAAAAGATATTCCCTTAGTAAATTTGCATAAAATAAATCTTCCTTGAGTTCTTTTGTCAAGGAAATAAATTAATATATGGTTCCTTGTTATGACAAAAAGGCATGCACTACATTCGTATTTTCCAACTGAATAAAACGGTAAGGACAACGCTTCCTGATATACTCTTCTCTAAAAGGGGAAAAAAAAAAAATCAAAAGCAAAATTTTTCTAAAAAAATCACAAAAAATGCCTTATTCCCCCCCCCCCCCTTCTCTTCAGTAAAACCGGCATTGCTTGCATTCAATCTTCCCTTGCTGAGTTCTAAATTTTCATCCACAGATTGCTTCTACTGCAAGTTTCTTGGTAACACCAGGACACAAATTTCTGCTGAAATTATCTTCACTCAATTCGACGGCACAGTTGTTTTTATTCAGACAGAGCTGCAATTCAGTAGAAACATATTATAGAATTGCCAAAAAAAACACAAGTGCAAAGAAACATCAACAAACCGAAAAAAATTAAAATAGAAGTACACACTGAAATGACAATTTGTGTCAGACTGCTAGAAATGATTTCTCATGTCATTCAACGACCCCGAGAGTGAGATTGGTGGCATCTAAATGCATTCAAGATGTATTTTATTGTACTTTCAGTATCAGCATGGAATAAGAAACAGACTTGTATTTTATTGTATTTTCAGTATCAGCATGGAATAAGAAAGACTTCAACTAGTCAATGATGTCAAAATTATGTCTAAAAGGAGATACTGTAGTCCTTACCTTTTCAATCACTGAATTGGAATTAGGATCATGACAATCTCCCCTGGTGTAGGATCCACAGTTTCCTGTTGGAGTTCCAAAACTGGCAAATTTTACGGCTGATATAAGCGTATTTTCAGGACATTTCAACTCAACTGTTGGAATATCTTTGTTACTTCCAGTTCCATCTTTCTGCCAAGATTCAGGTCCAAAAGAAGGGTGATCCTCTGCAACAAGCGCACATAGACCAGTCACTTTCCGTCTCGAGAACGTAATTTTTGATGGATCTCCTCCCTTCTCCTCGAAGATCACCAGAATGTTTCCAGATGGCTTGAACCAAGACCTCGGTACATGGTACCTGCCCGAGAAACAAAATTATCAGTGGGATTCCTCTATGGTGCATTAGTTCTAATAAAATCTTAGAACATTTGACAAAAGTGAAATATGCTAGTCCCGTCTTACAAGATGAAATTAAGGAGCAGGAAAATGCCATAAACATCCTACTTATTACAAGATGAAATTAAGGAGCAGGAAAATGCCATAAACATCCTACTTACGAGCAACGTAGGTTTCATCTTAGAAAAGCACGAAATTCAGACCTGTTTAAAGGGTAACAGAAACAATTCCAAAGTGAAATGTCTTGGACATACTTATTCATTTATCAAAAAAACCATGATATACGATGATACACAATTGTATACCCCAGATTATTATTTGACATAAACAACAAATTCAGAGAACTAAGATACCACGGACAAGTATAAAGAGTTTACAGAACTTGAAATTTAAGTTCTGGTATACAAAAGAATTTTCAAACAAGATATCAGGAGACATGTATGAATTTAATTTGGAATACATAACACATAACACATGCAGAGTGCTTATACATTCGAAAAAGGTATCAGGAGATATGTATGATTTGCAAATACATAACACATGCAGAGTGCTTATACATCCGAGCTTATACATTTGAACAAGATATCAGGAGATATGTATGATTTGCAAACACATAACACATGCAGAGTGCTTATACATTCGAGCTTGTGTGTATGTGAGTTTGATTGATGGCTTCTAGAATTCGGCTTCTAGAATTCTTGATTGGATATACTCTCTCTGAAAACTAAAAGTTGGTAAAATGTCAAGGATCATTAAATCCTGATAATAGAGAAAAGAAAGTGAAGTGCTAAGCATCATTTATTTTTTTCTGGCGCTAAAAGGTATGATAGTGATGGTTCAGATACAAACGTCCACCCTACTTTGTCTTGGCAGCAAGGGAAATGAAAAGGCAAACATAATAAATGATTCTAAATTCCATATTTGCAGTTATTTTATGTACTTTAATATAATTATTGATTTAGTCTCACCATCTTTGAGTTGGTTCTCCACAATCGGTCAAGCATTTGTTGGGCATGAATGTTCCTCTGTAATCACATTCACGAACACATTTATCATGTATAGAACTCTTCCTAGGCCAGTATCTTCCAATTTCCTCTCCATTCAACCAAGCTAGACCTTTTCCCATATGAACCATATCCAGCCCCACAGGTTCATTTCCCGGTGGAGGGTCTATCTCAGCCTGCAATATTCTAAGTGAATAATTCCTTTTTTCCCCTTTCCAAACCATGAAGACTAAGTGATGATGCAACTACGATAATCATTTTATTTACCATAAAAACAGTCAGGTTCTCTAGTTTTTACCTTGTACCACGTTAGAGGCTGATTCTTTGGTGGTTTTGAGGTTGCAACCCAATTCACTTTATCCATACCAACTGCATTGTGAATTCCTAAATGCTCTCCTTGCAAACCAATCTGGGATATGAGAGGAAAAGATAAAATAAGAGAAGTTAACATTAAAAAACAGCTACATCATTCGGATAAAGATTTTTATTGTCTTTTATTTTTTCGTCATTCAGACCTAACTTTCGTCCCTTCTTGAGTAGACAACTTAAGCTGAAATTTAACGGGTAGATTTAGTTCTGTTTAAGTACACTTTTCCTTGGTGTCGGGTAATTGTTAAAGTTAGATGGACGTTGGTTAAGAGAAACTCACGTGTCCAATGTTCACTCTAATTTCAAATCTAGTTTCCTTAATATATTGAACTGCAAAATAGATTTTAACCGCATGTATTCCCTACTCCACAAGTTTTCCAAAGGCAAATGTAAGAGCATACCAAACATGTGAACTTCTCATGACGAATAATTTTGTTCCTCAAATAAAATGAGAACACAAATTTACAAATTGAGAAGGTTCCTACCCAAGGGATTAATTTAAACACCTCCTCACTCACCTTCAGGCAACAAAAATGCCTATTTGGTAAAAGTTTCCAATCAAATACTAGAATACCCAATAAATTTAGGTTGACAAAATCAAACAGTGATAAGGGTTTAAGCATAAAAACACCTAGGAATGACACCACTAGGAGGAGGGTGAATTAGATAAGGTAGATGAGAGCTGGAATTCCAAGAGGGCAGAAAATCCAGATCCTTAATTTCGTTTTTGATAAGGGAATAAATTGCCTTTTATGGGATGTTTTGTAATTCACCTCGTAGAAATATACACTTAAAAAGATATGTGTTGTAGTATGGCCAAATCATTATGTACAAACTGTTTATTGAAACGGATTTTGTTTGGGATTTACCTAAAAGTTTTGAGGTGTAAATGATTGAGAAGCCTATACGATGATGGTGGATGTAATTAGGAATCGTGGGGTGATTGAAATCTTTCGGGTTATTTGGTTGGAAAAAACTAATCATAATTTTCAAGGAAAGGAGCTCTAATTTGCTATCTTCACCGGAATTATTACAAGGACTTTCTGCTTTCTTTAGGGGTATTATCCATTTCAACCCATTTTTTAAAAACATATGATGGAAAAACAGACAAATTATAAATCATTTACAAAAGTACGACTTCGATCAAACGAAAAATTCGGAATTCCAACATTGCCACAAGTCTCGACCCTGGTCAGAAAAAGTCGAATGAAGAATGTGCAACTAGGATCGGCGGTCAAACATATTTGAAGGCAGTCAAAATTTATCGACCATAGTCAAAACCACTGGGATTGGAGGTGAAATATGTTTGACTGTGATGGAAATTTTGCAAACACAATAAAACATCTAAAATCGGGATGGAGCATGATTTGGGGTTTGTTAGAAAATGAAGTACCAAATTAATTTTATGTATTATGTGGCAATTAAGGTTGGTTTTAATAATAATTATGGATGGGTCCCTTATATCACCGTAAGGGCATTGATAGAATCCCTAGGTGCAAATACCCATTTTAGTTTTATAATTTATGTTTCTTGTCTTTGACAATACCTATCTTCATCTCTTATATGTTTTTCATTTTTCGATCATCAATGAAAGTTTTGCCTCTAATCAATAATATAAACAACATATACACAGACAAACAAATTTTGAAATTTGAAGGCACACAATAGTAACTGCTAATTAACCTTATTGAAATTTAAGCATGTGTCTTAAGGCTCCATATATAAATAAATGTTCACAACATTACCTTAAAATTGTTATAAACTAATGAGAAAAATGAAACGTTAGTCAGAAAGTTACACGAGACATATATGATTGTTTTGTTAATCCCAAATGCTAATTTAACCCCAAATTTTTGCTTCCTATAAAGCTCTAGTAATGCTATGGATTACCATAAGATGCTAAACACCACACGAGATGTCAATTTTTCACTAGAAGATGAAATTAATACATTGAGTCCCACCTGAAGTGTCATTTCATCTTCGAGTGAAAAACTAACACCTCCTATATTATTTGGTACCTTAAGGTGCGTGCCCCATAGCATTACTCATAAAATTCCTTTTGAAAAAAAAAACATTGCTCCCCAAGTAAATTTTGTGAGATTCATCATAACCCATCTATAAGATTATAGGAAAAAGAACTTGAAGGTGCAAAAGCAAAAATGGCCAAAAGTTAAAGAATTTTGATTGAGAGCTGAACAACGTATCTATATCCTCCTACGTGTTTTAAAACTAATGATCCCAAATTTTAAAATAGTCGGAAAGGCATGAAGTAATATTGTTACAACCTCATAATCATCAAAACATAAAAGTAAAAGAGCAACTAAAATAAGATCAATTGATTCCATACTTTATATACAAAGACTAGTACCAGACCTAAATATGTACGCAAATTTTATGTGGAAAAACTCTCTCATTAATCGAATTTAAAATAAAAAACTGACAGAATCGAATCTTTCAAACAACAATTTATATACTTGTGAACATTAGAAGACACACAATGTTTAGAAAAGGGAGAGAGTACTACCTTGTAGGTCCAGGTAGAATTAGACAAGTTTACAGTTCCATTGTTGAATCCCTTAATCTCAACATTTGTTGGCCCAGCTCCCACCCATTCGTAGAAAGATCCTGCATTCTACAAGTGAAAAGGGCAAAGAAGGCTTGAAAACAAAGCATTGTAGGTAACACAAAACACATACAGGCCAACTGCACCCAATCGAATCTGGAGCTTAGGCATAATTACAAACAATGTATGTGGACAAGTTATACTGCAGCCAAGGGAATCTGGCACCTAAATTATAGTATCACAGAGATGTGTACCTGCAGGCCAACTGTCATGCTTAGTAGAGCAATTTCATTGTTCCCTGCCTTAAGAGACACAGGCTGTTTAAATTTGAAAGGTGAATGTGTGCCATTGCCATATGCAGTACCTGAAACTCAACGAGTTACTAAAACATTAGCAACTCAAAGAGATTTGAAAATATGAATACAAATAGAGCAGACCTAGAGGTATGTACTGTCAAAATAAAGAATAAAATGAAGAAACATAGATTACATGTGGTGGTAACATGACATCCACCTCCACGCAGCTTTTGAGCTTTTGCAGTCAAAAGTACATCAAAAGATGATATGATATACACATAGCATACGTGATTTATCATTTTCTTTAAGTTTTCTCTACATAGAACAATAATAATATTGGCTCCCTGGCCTATGTTCGTGTAAAGTTCCACGAGTATGTGCTAGGGAGATCTTCTCTACTTAAGAAGATGCAAGAATGCGGTTGCAGCCGGGTCCTAGCATTTTGCTAGAGATCTTTGGTGGGTTACAACTGAGTCAAGCTGATCCAGTCATGTGGTACTTAAATAATGCTAAAGTGCCAAGATGGAACTTCAACTAGCACTTTCGTGAGAAAGTTCTTGGCTTTTTAAAGTCATATTAGTCTAATATAACTTTAACTAGGTAATGGTATTTTTTTTTTCTGAATATATTTATTGAAAAGCTTAGAGGGGCTTAGAACGCCCTCAACTCTTTTTTTTTTTTTTTCAGAAAGCGCCCCTAACTCTACTTCATTTATGACTTCCCTGCATTAATGCATTCTACATTTTATAAGAATTCAAACCCAGCTGCATACATTATATAAAACATGATATCATCTTAGTCCTTACGAATAGTCAGAAGACATCCTTTGGAACTTGACTTTGTGCATCAAAATTTTTAGCACTATGCATGAACCATAAGATAATCATAGACAATTGTAATTGTGCACCAAATGCAAATTTTTCATGGTAATAAATATTATTTTTCAGTTAAAAAATATATCTAAAATCTGAAAGAAAATTATAATAGACAAAGAAGGCTAGAAGAAATAGATCATGACCTTGAAGTTCCCGGTTTACAAAGGCATGGAGTGCATGACCCTTTGACTCAACTATAAGAACTGGACTGCTTCCTTTCTTTAGGAAACCTTCATTTTCTTCAACAAATATACTGCCATCAAAGAAAATAATAATCTTAAATATATATATATTTATATATACATGTATGCATTATATTTATATCTGATTCTACAAATTCACATAAAACTTTATTCAACTCAGTGTCTACTGTCTGGTCTGAAATCATAAGCAGATATCACAAGAAATAAAACCCATTCAATATCACAAACTACAAGGATAAGCTCATAGAGAAACAACTTTTCCTATAGCTTCCTGTGATCAGTTTTATGTGTAAGCTGAAGAATTTCCATCTTCATGTCATTGCAGTTGTCTGAATACAATAGTCTCTCATGGATGCTGAAGCTAAACGATGAGGAAGGGAAGGAAATATACAATTATATACAGAAAGGAAATTAGTGTGCAACTAATTACCTTCACCCTTCACAAACATGTGCAGGGACATGTACTGTAGTAAAAAGGCAGGACAGTAAAATTTTATTATTTGATTGGATAAAGCAGCTAAAGAAAATTAAGCTCTTCACTAATTTAGCATGTTTCAAGCTTGTATGACTCCTTATGCCCAACATGGTATTTGAACCTCTTCAATTATGAAAATTATTGGTTCAATATTCTTGGTGTCACCCCTTCTATAATTTATCTGCATTCTTTCCGATTCAGTTTTGTTCTTGGGTCTACATCCAGGATTAGGCTAAAACGAGAGTATATATTAGCTGCATCTTGCATTTGGCTTACTTTTTGCAAAATTCGGCTTATCGCGTGTTGGTACGTTTAAGTCCATGTTAGTTTATACCATGTTCACCGATAATCAATTTGGAAGTTCTATGGTGAGAAGGTTCATTATCAGAATTGGTTCCCGGACCTTATATCTCAAAGTTCAAACGGATGGGGAAATGTTTTGGTGGTCCTCTTAACATTCTCATATTTACAATATAAACATGTTTAGATAGTATAAAAAAAAAAACCAGAGAATTTTAATCATCGCTTAACTTGCCAGTAGGATTACTAGGTAAGAGAGAAAGTTTTGAATACTTCAGTGGGATCATTCAGCTATATTTTCTAAGTAGAAACTATGGAGAGAAGGGAAAAATACTGAAAGGATAAATATTTTTGCATACTTTGAAATCGTAATGTATTTTACTCTATAACAACTCCTGCATACTTTGCTCCCCCCACCCAAAAAAATAAAGAAATAAATAAAAATTAAAAAAAAAAAAAACTTAAAAAAAAAAGGAACTCCTGCATACATTGGAAGTTATAGGTAACAATGTACAGCTTAGTTTTTTCAAATTGAAACAACGAAATCTTGGAGGAGTGTGTTAACTCTGTTCTGTAAGAAAAGACTTCTATAAAATTAATGAAAGTGGAAATGCATAAAAAAGAATATAAATAAAGATAAATTAATGATCAGCAAACAAACAATGTAGTAGAACATTTTCCCCATAAACTATTCTTCATACTGAGATTCCAAAATTATAGAGCTAATTATGTTCTTAGTTGGGTTGTAAAATTGTTGATGGTAGGATTCAATATCCGGAAGAATTAATGTAAGTCTATGATTTTATAAGCTTAAAGACTTTTACATAAGCTATTGCTCTGAGGCAATTCTCAACTTCGACACTGTTAAAGCTAAGACTATTTACATGAACATGGAACTCATCCTCTATGCAAGGAAAAATTATAAGAACGATTAATTTCATTAAGAGCAAAGACAAACCTTGTTGTATACCATAGGTAGTCAGTGGTATCTTTTGTAGTATTGATATGATCCACAAACACATTTTTAACAAAATCAGCCTCATCCCATATCCCGGCTTTCTCCACAAATACCTCCCAATTAAGAGCTTTTGAGTTTGATGGCTGCAACTTCTCCAATACCATTTCAACTATAGAGGTTGGGGTTCCAATCTGTTGAAATATGGGTCATTGTAAACATCACCAAAACAAAAATAATACGACAAATGGGACATGAAGGACCTCTCCCACCATGATTGCACCACTTTCTTTTTTCTTTTCTTTTTTTTTAATTTGACTTTATACTAAAATGCAAAAAAAACAATGGTGAATAACCATAATGATACGTAATACAGTGATATAAAACTGAAACGCAAAGACAACTTCAATAACATCTTCACCAAGTCAATGCCACTAACATTTGTCATGACATTTTATGCATGCCAGCCGTGTCAAACAGTTCACTTTCTTGTAAAATGACCAAGAAAATAACAGCATTCTCATTGATAAAACAGAATACATCAATTAGCAGAAGAAACAAGACAGCACAATAACACTAATATGCTAAGGTATGAATGTCTCCTACCAAACCTCAGTTTTGTGTTCAGAACACAATTTACAAGTCTTCAAGAAATTATGAAGCTAGAAGCATTATACTTGTATTAGAGTGCTTTAACTTTTATCAGGAAATTTCATTTCCAAATTCTGGACAGAGGAAAACAAATTGAAAACCCAAGTGGAATTTTTTCAGGGATAATTGGACTTAATAGTATGGTTGGGAAAAAGGCAGAATAAGAAATGCAAAACAGTTACCTTCGCTGTATTAAAAACCACATTCTTGCAGTCAGGTAGAATGCTAACAGACCATGCAGGCAAATGATAAGACGAATTGCGGAATTCTATTGTCTTATCATTTTTATCATCTACGTTAGCGAGAAAAGCAGCACATGCTCCAGAAGAGTCTGTGTATACATCAGCCTACATTGTAGTCATTGGTCAGTAATTGTTCCCAATGGCATCATAAGAAATGGAAAGAAATAGAAATGCAGTCAATACTGTCAAAATATGACAAACATAAACTAATTCATTACATCTGAGTCAGTACTAATTTTACCACTGTTATCATATGTGCGTGTGTGTGAGTCTGTATAAATATCCAAATTAAACATAACTTAAGGATTCTTGAAAACAACAGAAAAATAAAATTATGTGAAGCATTACATTGCTATATGCTTTATGAGTGTAATCATGGGAAGACAAAATAAACATCCAGAAGTGACTAAGATGAATTATTAACCAAAAAAAAATTACCTCAATGGAAGGACCTAGTGAGATATTAACCGGCTTGCTATTGAGCATAACATGCTCGCATAGTTTTATAGCTTTGTGGAGCTCCTTAAGGTGTCCCCATTTTGGGAGCCTTGGTAACCCTATTAGCAAATTTACATATTTAAGCCAAATTACATAATGAAAATTAAAGTATTAGCAATTTTTATATGAGACTTAGAATGATTACCATATTCGTCAATTGGTGCTTCATAATCGTAACTGGTAGTAATAAACGGTCCACCGGCAGTGCG
Source organism: Parasponia andersonii (assembly GCA_002914805.1). Classification (NCBI taxonomy): domain Eukaryota; kingdom Viridiplantae; phylum Streptophyta; class Magnoliopsida; order Rosales; family Cannabaceae; genus Trema; species Trema andersonii. The sequence continues at coordinate 286,042 of JXTB01000118.1, forward strand.
ACCAAAATTTGTCCCACCATGATACTAAACCACAGATGAAAAGAAGAGACTACAATGATAAGAAGATCGATAATAATGACAACAGGGTAAACTAATAAGATCAACATCCATAACAATGACAACCAAGCCCTCAAACATGGATACATCTGATGAAAGTTCATCACGTTGGAAGGAAAGATACGGGAGAACAACTGAATACAAAATTACAATAGAATTTGCCTTAAGAGACTGAGGAAAGTACCATGTAGTAGTTTTGTACACTACCGCCCTTTTGAAAGAAACGAGCAACTGAATAAGCAACATCTTCAGCTGGTCTATGAGGATCTGGGGCCCCAAATGTTTTAAACCTGGAGATAATATGCTATCACTTATTTATGCCCCCAGAAAATGTTAGCTTTTAATAATACATGTCTCCATTTCTTTTTACTATCAGAATAGAGAGTATTAAGCAAGACTGAAGATATTTGTTTTGTTCTCTTTATCTTTTGACTTGAAAGAAATTTTGATTTTTCAGAATGTTTGTTAATAATATTGAATGATCACGTGCATATGTGTCTTAGGTGGATGGTCTTGTTTGACGAATCTAGCTATGCTATATTAAAAAGGAAAAGCTGAGTAGATCTCACAAAATATTATAGATAGTCTGTGTTTATAAAGAAGTGAGTCTTCTTTTTGTTCAGTTGATCCATGGTTCACTTGGGTTTCCTGGCTGCATAGTTTCTCTGCTATCCTGTTTGTATAGGTCTGGTTATATATTCTATGAATTCTACAGAATGAAATCACCGAGAGAGACAACTTATTATTCTCGTTCATTGTTACTGAGTTTAGAGGTTTAGATGGACTTAACATAGGATTTTTTTTTTTCATCCCCTTCTCCCTCGCTATTTTTACCACGCCAAATCCTAAGTTCATACCCTTGGACTCTAAAGGACTTGTTTTATCTTTTAAAAGATTTACATAGTTAGGACCAGACAACGATAAATTAATAACCAGTGAAAAACCACATTACCATCCAGGCCAATTCTCTGTCCAAATTTTGGGTTTATTTGGATATATGGGTGTAAATTGGTCGCAGTAGAAGGAGTTACAAGTATTAATCTGCCAAAAAAAAAATTCCATGAGAGCTGAATATTGTCGTTCTACATTGTACAAATATTAGAAAATAAAATATACAATAACTGCTTAGTATGTTAAAAGGGAAAAAAATATTAAGGTTTACATGTTTCCCGTTTAATACATAAATCTAGGGAAAGAAATTTCCGAGGAAAGAAAAACCTAAGACTTACATATTTCTATTTAATATAAATCTACAATCAAAGCAAGAATTATTTTCTTTGCTCAAAATAGAAATTGAACTATGTCAATTTGTTAGTATGTGTTATTCACAAGAGCTTTTTCGGTTACGATAAAATACAAGTAATAACTTGATCTGAGTACCAACGTATCACTAACAAACTTTGACAACAGAGATTGGATGAATAACCATTTGTGTTGTGAGTATTGTGATCACAATATAGACAAGTAGAATAATTTATTTCAAAACATGAATAGTTTGCGACTTTGAGAAGAGAAATAAAAGAAGACAATCATTAAAACAGAAACTGTCTCTAAAAGATGATAATATCCTTAACCCTTTCAATTCGGAGGATTCAGTATGTAAGGTTGAAAATATTTCTAATAAAATGGATAATATTAGTGGATGAGACAGTATTAACACTTTTAATAGAAGAATTTAGGATGTAAAATTGTAGTGCTTTTGAAAAGATGGATATGCATCAAGGAACAAGTACCAAATATTGCAGAACAACTCTTTAACGTAGTGAATTATCATAACTGGTTAACTGCATCTAGAAATGCATGTGGTGTCTGTAGTTGAGAAACACACAGAATCTTGAGTTTACTCACTAAACAAATACTACATTAACACTAAGTCATTGAACAGTGATTGAAATCTGTTATGTGGAAATTATTACCACAGATTCAGGAGCATCAAATTGCTGGCACATTATCCAAGGGACACCAATATTTTGAGAAACAGCCATGCTAGCAGACCACATGGCATATCGTTTTCCAGCATCACCATATGCTCCTTCATAGAACCCATATTCATTTTCTATCTGCCATTAAAGGAGGACTCCAATTAAAATCTTAAGATTTCTTATAATGATTTTTTTTAATATATAAAAACATATAGAAGCTGAAAAGCTATTTTCAATTGCAGATGCAGAACCCCAAAAAGAATCCCATCAAATAGAGGCATAGACCAAGAACAAGCAGTTATGAGTATCCAGACACAAGTATTATCTTCTCTTGTTGCAAGCAGGAAAACTGAAAAAAGTATTCCAAAGTACATTCCTGAATTTACTACAGTACGGTAGCTTTTATAACAATCAGAATTCCCAACAGTAAAAACTTGAGAGCAAAAGATTAGTAACTTTAATATCATAACTAATTATTGACTTAGAGCTCCTACAATGTTTATGAATCTTTGAATTCTCTTTCATTATGAGAGCTGCAAAAAAAGGATAAAATTCATTTCTATATCGTTAAAATACATCCATATTTGAAAACTATACTTGCCTGGGCCAAGATAATGGGACCTCCTTGAGGTGCAAAGAGTTTTTCCTGCTTCATTAGGTTCACAATGAAAGTTGTGAACTTCTTCATATGATACTGATTACCAACAAGAATTAGAAGTCCGTTAAAAGACAGCAAACATACTTCATTCCACATAGGAAACAATTGCACTACTAGATACGACAATGTATCTCAGCTTAGCTCTTGGAATAGAACTCTGTTCATAATTGATGATTTAGGCCTGAAGACTCCACATTAGTGAAATTACCTTAAATGGCTCGTTGTCAGTTCGGAATACGGTACCATTCACATAATGCAGCCAAACAGGAATCCCTCTGTATTATGCAATCAAAATTAACAATTCTCAAACAAGTAATGGGGCAGAGCAAGTGCAACAGATGATAAAACTCATTTTTCAAAATGAAAGAACATTAATCTATACCAATATTGGAATGAAACAATACCTAAATAACAACTCTTATTTCTCAATGAACTAATACACAAATTTTGGAATGGAACAACATACCCGAAGTTCCATTCTGCAGCAACAAATGGCCCAATTCGAAGAATGAGATACATGCCAGCCTGCTGGACAATCTTCACAAACTTGACCAGATCATATCGTCCTCCGAAATAATACTAATTACAAGAAAATTGAAAAACTGACTTCAATTATTATGATGAATTCCTTTCAGTCTCAATCAATACACTCAAAAAAAATCGGAAAATTCCCACTTACATTGCCGGGAGAAGGTTCATGACCATTCCAAAACACATAGGTTTCGATAACATCAACCCCACCTTCCTTTGCAGTTTGAACAAGCCCCGGCCACATCTAACACGAACCAAAATCATTCCACGGTCAGTCAGTTGTCACCACTAACTAAGATTGTTAAAATGCTAGTGTGAGAAATACAACAGTAAGATTGAGGACTGCTGTTAGGATCAAAATTCAATTGATTAACTAATTGGTGAATAGTAAAAAGCCTATCAGCCAAAAATCAAAGGAAAAACTCCAAAAACAAGGAAATGTGATCAATTCAATTACATGAATATAATATCTCATTCTAAATTCGAATCCTGCTTTTTTTTTTTTCCTTTCTTTCTTTCGTTTCCAGTAATGGAACGCAAGAAAGCTAAGTCCTGGGTCAGACACATCCTGAATTTTCTTTTCAATTTTCCTCTACATTCTCGACCCCCAAACAGTGAAGTAAACGAAACAAAAGAACGATATCCCGTTTGGTGGGACTCGGCGGGGAAAGATTTAGGTAGAGAGAGAGAGTGGTAGTGACTGACCGCGGGAACGCTGCGAGGGTAGTGAATGGCGGCAGAGATGAGGAGCTTCCTTTGGCCATCGATGAGGAGGGAACGACTGTCGTACGTCACATTGCCTCCTTCGAGACACGACGCCGTTGAGCACAACATCACCAAGAAGCAGAGCAGGTACAGAGCCCTCATTCGCATAATCGGATACTCCTCTCAGTGAGCTATGGAGCTCGCTCGCTCTCTCAGTCAGTTTGATGAGAGAGAGAGAATGACAAGAGTGAGTGAGTATTGAAAAGAGAGCCAAGCGTCTCTATTTATGGCAAGCGTTAAAAGCGTGTTGAGGTCAGCATTGTGAGAGGAGACATTGTCATGACTTGAGTGAGCGAGTGAGATCCGCAGGTCCAGACTCTAGACACGAAACAGATCAGACAGATATTGTTGTCTGTTTTGTAGAGAGAGAGAGAGACTTAAGAGGCATAATAATAATAATAATAATAATAAATTAAGCTACGAGTAATGTAGTAGACTAGATAATACTGTCTCACACTACTGATGATATTTGATTTAGTATCACACGTAATAATAACTAAGCTATGAGTAATGTAGTAGACTAGATACTAATGTCTCACACTTCTGATGATATTTAATTTAGTATCACACGTAAATGTAGTTGGGATAAAACTAGTTTAACAAGTTTTATAATATAGAAAAATGCTAAAATTGCATATAATTGCCAGTAACTGAGATGTGGGGCCCACAGTAAATAGGAGAATTGATAACTTCTTAATTAGTGCGTACTATACATGTCAAATATCTAATACTTTAAACTTAATGTTCTAGAGTTATTTGTTAAAAAAAATATCTTAAAATATAACCTTTTTGTAAATTTAATTATATTTTTTTATTTCTGAAAAATTATGACTTTACGTTTTAAATTTTTACAAATTTATATCTTAATACATAATTTGACTAATAAATTTCTCACTGAACAATAATTTAAATTAATAATATCTTATTTCTGCTGACTAACATAATAAATTTATTAAAAATAACTTAAAATAATTAACATAAATCAACCAATTTATACATAAAAGATATAATTTGTAGAGATTTAGAAAGTGCAGGTATAATTGGCACAATGCCAAAATAAAGTTAAAATTGTGGAAAAATCATCCTTCAAGATATTTTTTTGCAGTTATTCTTAATTTTATTTGTTATCATATAATTTAATAAAACTTATTATTATTAAATTTTCGCCCTGGTAAAGAAATGAACAATCAAATTATGAATTTTATTTAAAAACCAAATTATGAGGTTTTTTAAAAAGCAAATTATGAATTTATGATCCCTTCGATGCATAACATTTTTATTTTATAAGTGGAACTCAAGTTTTCTAAAATAATATATGGGGAGAGAGTAGTGGATCTTGAACTAAGAATGGAAGCAAGGTGCGAGTATGGCCAGCGACTGAGTCTGTCTGGGCATCTCATGTGCATGAGATGCAGATATTGGTGACAGATTTATAACATCTACAACCCATTATTTTGCCATATAGTAAGGCATGTCTCGTCCACTTATTATTTTGAAAGATCGACGTTGGGCCAACCAAGTTTATGACTGGGCCTCCAACAAACTAAAAGTTCGAGCTACTATAACACAATTGACTGTTTTTTTAATCAAGTTGTACAGAAATGAGAATGAATCAAAACTTGAGGTATTCCCTTCTAATTTAATTATGTGTGAGATTGCCTAAATTTGTTTCGTAAGTGTAAGTAAATACATGAATGAAAATAAAGGTGAAGATAATAGTTGTTGGTGTAGTTTTTGGTTCGGGCACCAACTTAGTGCCACTTATACTCCATATCAAAAATGAATATATTTACGGTTGATATCGAGGTATGACTAACTATTATAGAGAGTGAAGTAAAGTGGTCTGACATCGCTAGCTTATAAGGTAGTGGTATTGATATGGTATATGCCAAACACTATTCGATGCTTAAGTCAGCGGTAGGCTATTTCGGTGCAAATAAAAAGATAAGAGAATGTTGGTAAGATCTAAGATTTTTTGGAGTGCGAATGGCGGCTTACCCTAATTCTTGGGAAATAGACACTTTTATAGAAATGCACTAGTTTCTTTGATGCAGGATTGTCGATGCATGTCCTTGTAAATTGGATGTACATGTGGATGCATTATCCAGAAATGATGAGCACACATGACATAAGATCACACTTGAGATTATTTTTTGCATCACTATAATTTAGGTTGATGGTGAATTGCTACACTGATAGATGAAAAGACCTAGGAACCTGTGCAAGATTTAGCTATACACAGCTAAATAGTATTAAAATGTTAGGTACCTTTAGTAAAGAATATTATTAGGCCATGATAGGAGAATGAGAATTTACTTATCTTCATTGGTTTATTGATAATATGTAAAAATGTGGTTTTGATTATGTTTTGAAATATATAGATTTTATTCAATTTTTCGATTATATATATGGATTTGGTTTCGTAATCAATTTGGAAAAGATATTAACTATACAGGTTTATTAAATCAGATCCATGCTGCAAAAGTGGTAATTGAATTCCTATTTACATTCACATACTCAACCCCCTCCCCTCCAAATTTTTCCTCTCACTTTTAGTTGTTAGCTTGATCAAAATAGATGCTCATTTGGCTAGTAGAGCTATTTGACATTTCTTGCACTCTTTTATGGATTCGTACCACCTCGTTTTTTCTTTCCGTCTTCCTTACTAGTAACTATTTAGCCACGTTTAATAATACTTTCAAGTGGATTTATAAGGGTGTTTTTATTATAATTTACGATTTTTTTGTATATGAGCACATTTCACGAATTGTATTAGTTTTGGATTTTTCTATCCTCTTATGTTTAAACAAGATTGGGATTTTACCAACTCAATTACTAATTGTACCATATATATTTCCAAAGAAATTGATTTGACAGAACTTTTGACGATGATTGTACTTAAACATGTCTTATAAACTTTTTTTGTCGTTTTCTCTATTAGTTTTCATTTTTCAAATGTTTAGTAGATGCATTGAATTTTTTTTTACTACTTTTGTCAAATAAATTTATAAATTTTCAACTTATCAACTTCTCCTTTTATCACCGACTCAGGATTAGGTCGTAACATTAATCATAGATTAGCTCACATTATTTATCATTTTAATTTATGAGTGCAGTATTAAATCATTTTTTTAGAATGAGTTATTACTAGATAATTGACCTAATTAATTATAACTTAATTGAAACTAGATTCAATATACTGGAGGTTAAATTAAATTGGCGTCTTTGAACTATCAGTTTAATTATATTTGGTGTGGTATTCCTTTCAGCATTGCTATATTCAAATACCCTAAATCACATCCCACAACATCATTTCCATAGTATAGTCCATAACATCTACAATCCAGTCATATATAAATATTTATACACCCAAAGATGGTGAATAATTTAGAGAATTTGCGTTGAGTAATTACAGTTTCTTTTTTTCCCCCATTTTACGGACTCAGCTTGTTGAACTTAAGTACAACTGTTTCTTAATTTTGGATTATTGGATATGATCATCAGTAGAACATTCACACAAACTTGGAAAATTACATTTTGATTTCTTTATTACGTACGCAAATTTTTAAGGAAAGTACAGGGTAGATGTTTAATCAATTATCTCTTTTAGCATTCCTTAGCTTTTTATTCTGGTATATTTTAGGTTTTATCCAGTACAATATATCTATCTAAGGTCGAAATCATTTCGTTCCTTAATTTATTACAAAACCGATATAAATTAAGAACATACATTATTGTTCTTTCATGGTCTTACACTGCAATAAAGCACTTGAGTTTCTGATTACAAGTCTCAAATGTGTCCAAACACAAGTAGACAGGAGATGTAGGAATGCAGATGCAAGATTTGCAGGATGCAATGCAATTACCGATCCTATACTCCATGCACGTGCATTCGTTTTTGCCCGACGCTGATCTGGTACACTGGCAATTATCGCAACATGATTTAAACAAATCGCAATCCGGTTCTGTAATTTCATGACAACTACGTACTTTAGACAACAGATTAAAAATTCCAATGATCTCAGCCATAATTAAGAATATGTATATGTGGATACACATTTGGTGTACGAGTTCAAAATAAAGACTTCTTATACAAACACAAACAGGTTGTGATAATGAGTGCCTGTAGCGCCTCTCATAAAGAAAAGTTAATTATTAGGAGATCAGTACGTACGTACCGGGTTGGACAAATGGCTTGCCGTTCTTCGGTTGTACGACCCTCTAAGGCTTCAACCGGGGATCAATTGTTGGGTTAGTTGTTGCTGTTAGGGTTTATGCCCTAAAATTAGGTATATTTTGGATATTTGTTTAATTAATAAAATGATATTTTTCTATTTGAATTTGTATATAATTAGTATGTCATTAAACATCAGAAAATCTCTGATTTATTTATGTGACCATAAATTTTGGCATATAAGTGTTATATACATGAGGATTAAATTTATAGATAATAAACTAAATATAATCTATAATAATTAATTAAAGTTTGGGATTTTTAATTAAATATTATTAATACGGTCCATTAACATTGAGAATGTAATAGTCTTATCCGGACTATTGATGTGTTGACATCACAATAGAGGTACTTTATATAATTTGATTATATAAAACTGGACCAGACATGGTTTGAATTTCACATAAATTTTGTTAACTGTTAAGATTTCAGATAATGTTACTAGATGATCATATGTAGATCAATCTTAATCCTGAGTAGTTATAGACTCTTATTTATAATATTATATTCTCTGACATACTTATTAAAGATTTATTTTTAAACAGATCGAAATACTTGTATCTTGGGAGCATGATGAGATGAGTAGCTGGGAATGTAACTTACAGATATGGAATCCATTTCTTCCATTAGAAAGCTAGAAAGATGATTCCCTTGTGTATTGATTCAAGACTTGAACAGTTTGAGTACTCAATTTATAATAAATTTATAAATTAATTATTCATTAGAGAATCAACGGTACACAAGGATAAAGATGTAATTTGAGAGGTAAACGGAATATAACCTAACTCCAATTATGAATTTTCTACGGAGGATTGAACTATATATAATAATTAAATCGATGGACTGCTCACTGTATTCTGAGTAAATTAATTCTATAATTTCAAAAGTGCAATTCTGGATTTTTAGTGGAGTAATACTAGAATTAATAAATTAGACAAATTAATTAAAGAGTTTAATTAATTGTCATAATTTATTGGAGCTTGAATTACAAGTCAATAGGTCCCCAATTCCACCTCTTACAAATACTGTACTGGATATTACATTATTTCTGTTACTGTACATTTTATCTAGATAAATAGTTTATCTATATGTAATTAATAATTGTTATTAATTAATTTTGAATCACAAGTCAATAGGTTCCCAATTCCACCTCTTACAAATACTGTACTGGATATTACATTATTTCTGTTACTGTACATTTTGTCTAGATAAATAGTTTATCTATATGTAATTAATAACTGTTATTAATTAATTTTGAATTAATTAATTTAAATTTATGGAGAGATAAGTTACCTAATTTGTTTAAATTTTGAATTTAAAATATCTAATTATTAGATAATTAGATAAATAGAAATTAGAAAACTGACTAAAAGTGAAACACTCTTTCTTGAAGAAGTAAATTATCTACTAGTTTATATATATAAATATATATATATATATTAATTAATTAGATTAAATAGATATATATATATATATAATTTTACGTTTATAAAATTTTTTAAAAAAAAGTAAACTAATGTTTTTTTAAGGTTATATATATATATTGATTTGATTAATATATTAATTTATTTATTAAATAGTTTAATAAATAAATATACATATAAAGAAAATCCTAGCAGAAAAAGAAAGAAATACACTACGTATTTTTTCTGCAGAGCCTCTAAAAACTAGAGAGAAAAAGAAGAGTCTTCCTATTCTCTATAGAACAAAACTCTTGTAATCTCATGGGTTGAGAAAATTGCAAGTGCCTAAAATGTGAGTTTTAAGAAATTGTACGCAATGTCTACACGTTCATCCAGTAGTGCTTGAACCTTGGATTGGAAAATCATGGTTGAGAAGACAGTAAAGTTAGGATCCGCTGATAGGCTACAAGAGGTATTAGATCTATACTCTTTGTATGTTCCTATTTGCTATGAATTAATACTATGCATTCATATAGTCAATTATTTTGAGAAAATTTTTGAATATTCCTGGGTCAATCTTCCGCTGCGAAAATCGTTTTAAATCCAACAGTTACAACAACAAATAGCAGCAATAGGGCAACCTTTAGAACCGAAGCTTTTTTGAAGGCCGGCATTTCGATTGTATTAAATTTATAGCTAATCTATTCTCTTCTCCTCTAACAATTATGTGATTGCTGTCAATAGATGAAAAGAATATGAGACAACAAAAATTCCGGTACGTTAATATTCTTGTGATTTTGACATGTATTCACACATAAATCAAAGAAATATTTTTTACAATCAGGAGATATGATTAATTCTCACTTGAAGGTTTGCGAGGATTGATTAAGATCCGATGAATTATCAGATATGGAATATTTTTGTAATAAATTACGAGACTGGGTAAATATGAAGCTAAATATATAGTTGTCTGTTGCTTGATTGGAGATATTGATTAGGTCGTGATTTAATTTGCTTGAAAACCGAACTTTAAATTCGGGCTATTGTACAGTAAAAAGAAGTGACAACGAGCCGGCAAACAAAGATCACAAATTTCTGCAGAATGGAAGGAGGTTGAAGGAGGTAATTAGTTGTAAGAACATAGTCCATGTTTGGTATCGCCTCTAGATTTCTAAAAGCAATAAGAGAAAAAATAAGCGTGTGTTAAGTTTTCGCTTTTGGTGAGCAAATTTTAAAAATTGTTATATAACTATTATTTTAAGTATAATTTGAAAAGTAATATGAAAATTGTTTTTCAAAATTATCCTCTTGTCATAATACAAATTATATAAAATATTATTTTATAGTACACATAATTTATATATCACAACCCAAAATCCAAGTCCGTGACTTTTAGTAATTTTAAATGTAAATTAAGATAGATAAAGAATTTTGTAAAATTCGGAGAAATTAAGTACTTGAATTTTTCATTTTAGTCCTCGAATCATTAGAAATTCTATATTAAAATGGGTTTATTTTTATTTTAATTTATTAAAATAAATACACTAATTAAAATTCAAGAAAACATAATCAAGTTGTACAAAAACTTAGTTTGATAAAACTATGGTGTTAATTTAATAGACTTTTCAAATCTTGAATCCGAATGTCAAAAATTTAACTTACAAAATTTGTCGAAATTCCAAGTACTTAAATCTTTAAAAATATTCTCCTTGGAGACCAAAGGATCCAGTTTATACACCAAATCCTCAAATAGTAGAAAATTTGTCCTCATACATTCACTTAGCATAAACAACAAACTGTTACTTATTTTTAGCCCAAGATTGACAACCCAAGAAGAGGGTGAATTGGGTTTTAAAATATTTTAAGAAACTTTTCAACTATTCAAAACCATAGACGATTATTTTAAAACTTTTTAGCTAAATCAACAATAATACCAAACATATAGCAATAATAATAAGTATATTAAGCACAATAAATATCAAACACTCAATTAAATAGCTGGCAATAAAGTAAAATGTGTAAGGATAAAGAAAGTGCAAACTCGGTTTTTATAAGATTCAACAAACACGATGGTTTACCTATATCCCCAGTCTTCGGCAACTTGCTTTGAGATTTTTACTATCAGATCAAGATTATGGACTTGACCGACCCTTTTACAAACGGAGTAAATTCTTCTTAGGCATACCCTAGTCTTTACAATAGTCTTGACTCTGGCTCTATCATGCCTAATTTTAGATTGTTTTGACTCCAGTGACAACCTCACTTATACGGATTGTTTAGACAATGGTGCCAATCTCACTAACTCACGGGTTGTTTATGACTAACCTCACCTCTATCGAGTTGTTTATGACTTCGGTGCTAACCTCACCTCTCAATAATAATTTTATGAAAATACAAGTGAACACTTACTCAAAGAATCACCTCTCCAAAAAATAATACAAGATAAGCTTAGGTGATTTGAGAATAATATACAAATGATGCTCTAGGAATGACTCAAATAGATTTGAAAGTTAAAGTAGAGTAAAAGAAAGCTTTTTGTACTTAGAAACTAATTGGGTATCAATATAGGTTCGCATTCTCTTGTTCTAAGTCATCAAATGTAACTCTATTTAAAGGCATCTTCAAAAACTAGCCGTTTTCAACCGTTGGTAACTTGCTGCTAAAATTTTGTTCGACCAGAAATAATTTTAGTCAATCAAAAAATTAGCCGTTGGAGTCTGACACGCCAGTTCAGCTCTAACGGTCATTTTTAGTTGTTATTTTAGTCGACCAAGCCTAGTTGACCAAAATTGGTCATAAATCAATTTTTGGTCTCTTTGAACCAATTTTTGGTCATTCTTAAAATTTTCTTCAAATTATTTTTAACATTAAAAAATGTATTTTTGAGAATATTTTAGCTAGATTAGAAATGATATTTATTTTCAAACAATTAAGAATTAGTAGATTTAAAATTTAGCTAATTCTTTGAAGATTTGTTTGAAAATTCATTTGAAAGATTTTTGAGCCATATCAAAGAGAATTTATATGCAATGAACTTAAATACAAGACTAAATATGAAATATACCCTATCTAAGTATGGTCTTGTATCTTGATTGTCCATCTTCAAGCTTGATTCTAATAAGTCCATAAGTATCTATCTTCAAGTTTGATTCCTTGATTAACTTGAGTTAGAACTTTAAAACTATTTCACTACACACTCAAGTTAAATCATTAGTACTAAATCAAATGTTTGTTATCTTCAAAATAAGAGTGAGTAAGATTGAAATATTAATTTCCTAACACAAACATGGCTAAATAGATCGAAATAAAAAAAAAAATAGAACAAGTTATAAGGACCAACCGAAGAGAAACAGAGATAAGACTACAACGTAAGCTAAACGACTTTTCTGGCTATCGAGACAACTGACTCAGATGAACAACTACCTGAAAGGGAGGAAAAATAGGAGGGTTGAGCTCGAAAGCTTAGTAGGAAAGCTGTTATCTCATTTAAAATCTTTTTTAGTGATGGAAAGCCCTTACATGGTTAGTTTAATCTAAAACACCTTTTTGCAAAACAATATATATTGTACATATCCATTTCCAAAGTTGATAGTCCGTTTATGTATATATATATAACTATATATATATATATATATACACATATAGATATGAAAAAATGTTATCCAAAACCAATAGTCTGTATGCACATACCTATATATAGATATACAAAAAGTATGATGTCTAAAAATCAATCAGTCTACAAACACATAATACAAATCCACCCATACCTATGAGTTTACTATTTTTCCTCAATAGAAACTAGGGTATTGGCACTACGTGTGCCATACAACTTGCTTGACACCTAGTCCATAACTGGTGGGGACACCTGTGTGTCACCTACCAAACTTGGAGGGGTAACCGTATTGCCTACGTCTACCAAATAGGGAGATAATCAGAAAAAATACTCTGTGCAGGTTCACGGGCTCTGCATCATCAGTGGGGCTGTAGCGCCACATTGTAAAAATCTCATGATACTATCCTGGGACTCATGTGTGATCCTATGATACTTGTACTCTAAACTGATGTGTAAAAGTAGTCATGCAATAATTTAAGTTCAAATGATGCTCTGGTTTTTAATAAAATAGTTAATCAAATTTTGTAGAAAAATGAACAATATAATAGCCCTATTTTAACATATCCAAAAACAACCTACATTCAGAAAAGTCCCAAAGCAATCTAATACATAAATCATATCATTCAATTCCATCACAGATATTTAAAAATTCTAAAATCACGTTTGTTCTCATATATTACAGATTATAATTGTTATTCAAAAATGACGTAAAAGGCTTTGAATCAATAAACGGACCTCTTTATTGAATTTCTAATGTCTAAAATAGCTAAGTTAGACATATAACTCGACCGATTCAGGTCTGAACCGACACTGGACTGGTGACACACAAAATTAGATAAAATTTAAGCTGTTAGATATTGATTTTTATGGCGGTTATCAAATATAGTCAATATATGTATATGTATATATATATATATATATATCAAATTTCACTATTTTTCGAGTATATTCCAAAAATGACAACAAAAATGAAATCTAATGGTCAGATTAAAAATCAAACTCGAGCTTAAAAATAGACAAAAATAGAAACTTTCATTCCGGATAAAATGGGATCATAAAATATATACCTTGACAATCTTTACAACAAGACGAATCTAATGATCCTAGTTTAATGTCGAATAGTGGTTGGAATAGTCGTCGGTGACCGAAAACGTCCACGACTCCCTTTTCCCCTCACCATCATTCGACAGCTCCGATGGCTATTCTGAGGGTGGCGGCTTGCAGTTGGCAGCGAGCTAGAGCTGTGCCGGTGGTTCCTGTAGCTGGGCGGTGACCGGACGTCGACGTCTTGGGGAGCTCCAGCTTCAGTCTTCTTTGGTAGGAGAGAGGATAGATAGAGATGGAGAGAAATGTATCTAGAGGGAGAGAGAAGAAAGAGAGAGAGAGAGAGAGTTATTTTTAAATAAAAAAAATTAGTGGGTCCTACCACTAATATATATATATAATTTTGTGGAGTGTTACACTATACTTTACCAATCTATACTAATTACATAAAATTTGGTTAGTAAATTTTGAACAACATGGTAATTTTATAAATTAAATTTACTAAATGTTAAAATTTTTTTCTCGCATATGCTTTTTACTCACGGTACAACTACAATAGAACTACAACATAACATAACATTATCAAACTGGCCTAGTGTTTTAATTTATCTTAGTGTTGTAATTATGGGATAAATAATAAAAAAAAATATCTCCTATATTTTAGTTAACATACACATTCCACTTTTAGTTTCTAGTAAAGAGAAATATCTAGTATGATTTAAGTTTATATTCTTGTTATACCCTTTTCCATAAATTTAGGAACTTTTTTCTATTGTTAACAATTGGGGGAAAATTGCATTATATAAGATAATTTTATTTTCTATTTTTGGATTAAAGGAAGTTATTTATTATAAAACCGTTTGCTACAATAGTAAGAATAAAGTTAGCAAATTTTCTATTAGAGAATAAAGCATCACTAAAAAAAAAATGCTTGGTATATGTATAAGCCACTTAATTCCTGAAACAAGTAAATAAATTGACAATAGCTTATCTCTCAACCTAGTAAAAGTAACCAAGTAAATAAATCAACAATGCTTGGTACATATGATCAACTACAATATATAATAAAAGTAGAGAGTAGATGTTTAATTTATTGCTTTTATAAAATGTACCTTTGTGATCATGACGTAGATTCATAAAAGACATAGATACAAGTTATTTTGTATTTAAATAAATTGTTCGCAATTAATAAAATAAAGTTGGGCTCTCAATTTTAATTATTATAAATTCATTGAATAATTTATCTTAATTACGTATGAGTTTAAAACATGTGGTTAGAACTGAATCAATGTATGAGATTTAACAAACTTAGAAATAACTATCAAACTCATTAAATTTCATTAGGTATTTATAGATACTTTATTTTTAATGTCGAGTCAATTATAAGATCATATATGTCTATATTATACCAATTGAGCTGCTAATGTGAAACTCTGATTGATGGAATTAATATTCTCAGTAACTTAGTAAGGAAGTATTTATGAATATTGATACTTATAGGTTGGCAATATAAAATTTGTACAAACATATTCCTTGTTAGATTTTCAAATTTTTATCATAAAATTCTCTAGCCAAAGAGTGCCAGCATATCAAATTGATATGTTAAAATAAACATATTGGAGAAAATTAGCAAAGAGCATAAGATGTAGCTAAATTGATTGGCAGTTGAGATACCAATTTAATTACGATATGTTACAAAGAATTAAAATATAGAAATTAATGTGTCATAAGCTAATTGTTACTAGCATAATAATATCTATAATATCATACAATAGTATGGTGCAATTTCAATATTTTAGTGAAGTAAAATTTGGAATCAATAATTTAATTAAAAGGCATAATTATGTGAGACACTATTGTATGTGTCCAAAGATATACGAATTGGCCCATAAACTCAAAAAGAGAAATAGCAGTTGAGCATCATAAGCCCAAGGCTGCGCAAGCCTAGCCCACTAATGGGCACAGGCATGTGGCACCATAATGCATGCACGGTGCTAAGCGTGCAAATTACATGTGATTCCCATTTTATTGGAATTGTTATTTAATAATTGTTGAATTATTTGAGTTTAAGATGTTCTTAATTAAGAATAAAATTCGAATAGAAAAGTCCATCAGAAACATAGTACGTGAGTTGACCAATTAACTTTGGTAATTAACAAATAATAGAAGATAAATATCTTTAAGTTGGTTTCTTAATTCAAATTAGCAGGGGAATCTGCACAATTAAAGATAGATATCTATTTGACTTAATTTCTAATTAACTATAGATATCTATTTGAATTAATTTCTAATTAACTTTTGGAACTAATTAATTTTTGATAAAAGTTTGAAACTCAAACTCTCCTTATATTAAAATGTTTCACGAATAATATTGCAAAGAAATTATCTCTACATTTTAGGTGTAGGGCAATCCCACAAAAAGGGGATTGCTTAGGTACATTAAACTTGGATGGTTTGTTTTATTTTATAAGATAAATTACAAAAAAAAAACCCGAAGGCCTTTTTTTTTTACAATTTAAATCCTCAAGTTTAGACTCTACAAAATAATACTCTAAAATTAAGAATTTCTAAAAATTAATACTATGAGTTGACTTTTTAAATAACTTTAACAGATAAAAGACATTAATATCCTCAAAATTAAGGAGAATAATAAAGACTAATTTAGTTTTAATGAAGGATATTATTATTTTTTATTAACTAAAATTGGTAAAAAAAAAGTCAGTTTAGGATATTAATTTTTAGAAATTATTAATCTCGGGTTATTATTTTGCAGAGTCCAAACTTCAGGATTTAAATTGTAGAATACTCAAATTTCGAGGAATTTTTTTGCAGTTCACCCTATTTTATATTATAGATTTATAAAATAAAATAATTCTACAAATTAGTACAAGTGATGTTCATGGATGTTTATATTAATTTTTCTGTGAGTTCTGGAAAAAAAATTTCCGAAAGAAAATAAGTGAGTTTTGAAGTTGATCAAAAGACTCTGGAACAAATAAAAAACACGTATCGAAAAATCAAAAGCTAAGTCATAAGGAAAATCTTATGTTTTTCTTATGGTTTTTTGCTTTTATTATTTCCCGTACGTACAGGGTAATCATCACTCAACAACAGAATGGGATGTAATTTTGGAAGATTTTGGTAATGAGATATTTTGCATTTATATTGACTTGGACATCAAGAGTTATTTAATTTGTTCTTCCTTTATGTTTTAACGTTTTAGAAGCTAAGAATTAAGATCTTGGAGTTTTGCTATCCGCTGTGTTCATGTGTTTGTGATGTTATGTATGAGTAATATTATAAGACATCAGTGGTGTATGATATGTTTGTTTATCACTGATTTAATTAATAAATTGGTCCAATCAGAACCTCACTTGAATTAATTATAACGACCGGCACATCTGGACACCAGTCCTCTGTAACGTTATTCTACGGGTATTCTAGAATTTTTTGAATATCATCATGGTGACGTCTCATGATCACATGCGCATAAACACCAACAGCTATCTAGCAGGAAATTTATTATTTCCTTCTTTTATTTTATTAGAAGATATGGTTGACAATTTATTTAAAAGCCTCAACACACATCACTGAGGCAAGGGCACGCAACCTTGTACGTACTCGAACAAGTATTACAATCATCGATATCATGATATGCTGCAGATAGCTCTTGATTCATTCTTAGACGAGATTATTCCGGTAAGCTTACGCCAGCTCCAAGCTGGGTGCATTTACTTGGACAAGTCTCGGTTATGTCCATACAAAAGCAGATGGGAGGAATCGAACGAGTGCAGCGGCAAGCTTCACAAGAGCAATAATTTTAAGCGTCCCTGCACACGCATTGGGTTTCGCCCCAATAATTTTCAGTACATTCGCAGCTATCGCAACAAGAAGACTGTTCACGTACCTGCACTGTAATTTCAAATTTTCACAGAACTGTGATCGGTTTGTAACAATATCCAATGTCATCTCAATGCTAGTAAAATGCTTACGTACATATATACAAACATATATATATATATACACACACATTTCTACACGCATTATTTTGTGTACATAAGACACTAAGGAGACTCATAATGGAAATCACTTAAGATGAGTACCAGATTGAAGGAGATATGGCTTGTTCTCTGAATCTAGGACTTTAAAAAGATCGAACCGGGCGTCAGCTGTTGCAACAACAAGCAGCACCAGTACTGCAACGTTCCGAACCGAGACATTGTTGAAGGCCATATCGATCGAATGTTTGTATAATATATAATTATATGATAGATAGGATATGGAACGCTAATCGCTTGGTAGGACATATTTATATATAGTAGCTCCATCGTTATTGTACGTAACATAATAAGGTATGCCCCATATTGTTATACATTAAGAAATAGGACAACTAGAATTAGTTTTTGTACGACTTTAGGTAACATAGCTATTGAATTTCGGTGTGCTTAGCATATATATATATATATATATATATTTATATACATGACGAAATCGTGATATTTTTTCAGTGAATGGTAACTAGTGAACACGTATCTATCTTGAATGGTAAGTGAACACGTATCTAGCTAAGTGCTATGGATAACTGATAATAAAAGGTAGATATCCTATATTCAGTAAAAAGTATGCATTCCACTTTTACTACCTTATGGTCTTATACAAGAGAATATATATATATATATATATATATATATATATATAGATGAAGTTTTAAGGGAGATTTTTATTTTTGTTCTATATATGGAAACTTTAATTTGGACCATTAGATTTTGATTTGATAATTTTAATAATAACTGTTACAACTATTTCTTGTATTTTTACCGAATATAATTAATTATTTAATTAATTATGTGAGATGGTTATGTGGAAAAATGTAATATAAATATTAATGTAACATAGAAAAATAAAAATTTGACACACAATATTTTTACTTGATTCAACTATCTCCCGATAATCTACATCCAAAGAGAGTAGACCCAAAGAAATAAACTTATTAGTAAAGAATAACATAAGTACAAATACCAATCAAATTTAAAAGACTCCTCATCTTAAATGTTGGAATATGTTAGTACTCTTTCACTAATTCGTCTAGTGAGCTCTCCTCGACTTGATACAATTCTTTCCATCTGAACTCCCTTCAAATTTCTCAGAATATGTCTTCTCCCGAAGACTTGATGCACTTTTCATGAAGCACTCTTAAAACTAAGAATCTCTCCTACTTTCACAAAACAAAGTATGGATAGATTTAACTAAGTATTACTCTAATGACAATCTTAAACATACATGGCACATATAGGACTCTAACTTAGCCTCCTATTTATAGTGTTTGAGGTCTTCCAATCCTTAGCAATCTGCAAGACACGTTTTACTCATTATGAATATTGATTGGAAGCCAATTAAATCAGTCAAGGATAAAATTTTCGCAATCAAGATTGATTTGAAATTATTATTGATTTTGCACAGTGATATTACAACATCAACCCTATCTAAACAACTAGATTTGTAACATTTCTAGAAAAAACATTGATTTGTTACCTGAAATAAAAATTTCATTTTTCACACAAATCAATTAAATAAAAAATATTCACACATAAAAAGAATCAGCTAGAAAATAAATAAGGAAACGACGCCTCAAGATATAAAAATTTACACTTTCATACAATATGATAGTTTCTATAAAATTATAAGCTATCAAAACAATCAGATAGAATTAGCCTATTAAATAAAATCAAGATTAATTATTTCTAGAAATATTAAACAATTAATGATAACAATCACACAATAATCAATCTTCATTGAAACACGCCTAAATAAGAAAGAAATATGTGAATAAAATTTTCCTACAAAGGCAAATATTAATCATTGACATTTCTGATCAAAACACAACTAATTAAACAGATATTTAATCATATGACAGCTATAAAATTCAGACAAACACATTCAAAAAAGTCAAGTCAAATATTCTAGTGATATTACAACATCAACCCAGAATCACTGTCAGTCAACATAGACAATGATGTTGTAACATCTGAAATCACAAGAGACTTTACCCTTCAATAACAAATATAAAAATCATTTGTAACTTAAGAAATGGTCAACCTGGTTGTAATTGATGAGTTGGACATTGTTTGTTCTCAATCTCATTCCATTTTTTTTTAATTCTCATTTCATAATTGATTCCTTTCCTAATACGCTTCTTTTTTTTTTTATTGGTTCAAGCATATTACCTTAAAACGTTTTATCTATCTCTTTGTTCTTTTTTTTTTTTTTGTTTATTTAACGTTTTTTTTATATTTCACGTATGCATTTCGTGTTTTGTTTTTTGTTTTTTGTTTTTTTTTGAAAGGTGCTTTTTTTCTAATTTTACATGTAAGTTTCATCATGGTTATTTTGACATAGAATAATATTTCTTTCAAAATAATAATAATAACACTAATAACAACAACAGCAGCAGCAGCAACAATAATAATAATAATAATAATAATAGTTTTGATTAAAAAATCATATATATATGGGCACCAATCCAGTAAGTATTTTTTTTTTACCTATGCATAGGTATCAATTTGACCAATGAAAATTTAACATGTACATTTTTTTATTGTAAAAAATAGGAGAGAGAAAGAGCATTAATGATGCACGTCTTTTCGTGCACTTCATTATAGCCATTGGATCACTACGGCTAAAAAAAAATACTTACCCATAGGTAAAGAAAAAAAATACCTATTGGATTGGTAACCTATATATATTTATATGCCTGTCCTTGCAACTTCATATGATAGAAAAATTTGATTAAAATCTATTGACAACATGATTTGGATAGAACTGAAAAATTAGTTAATTTCTTGAAACGTATACTGATGAAAAAAAATGGCCTTGAAAATCATATATCCTAATATAAATTTGGGATAATAACAAATCTATCCCATGAGTTTTGATGAAATGCTCAATTTATCCCTTCGATTTTTGTAAATTATAAAATATTATATCTAATTAAAAAATTAATACAAATTTCACCCCTATATCTTATTAGGTCAAAATTACTAAACAAAATGTCAAAATAGTGGTGAATGAAAGAAAAAAATGACTAAGAATAAGAAGATTTTTTGAAAAAAAAAGGCTTATATAATCTTTTCAAATAAACTTTTTCATTTTTTTTAGCGATTTAATTGTATTTAGATAATGGTATTTTGGTCATTTAAAAAAAATGATATTTTATTTGTTAATTTTGACCTAATAAGCTATAGGGAAAAAATTTATATTAATTTGTCAATTAGAAGGGATATTTTTGTAATTTATAAAAACTGAAGGAATATATTGAGCATTTCATTAGAATCCAGGAGATAGTTTTGTTATTATCTCTATTAATTTTAACCGTTACACGTTTCTAGAAAAACTTATTCATACGGAAAAAGTAAAAATAAAATCACATTCATAGTACAATTATGTTCTATTTAATATTTTTAAATGACTATTTAAATGAAATGCACAAAAATTAAGTAAAGTTCGTTTTAAATAATAATGAATTTAATCTTAATTAAAAAAATAGAATATGAACAAAACAAATCTTATTTGATCTCCATATTGAGGAAAAATGAAGTACAAAAAGAAAAAAGAACATCAAAAGCGTATACATGAAGTTAATAAAATATACACCTAATATTATTGAAGTTGTTTGGAGGTGTCCTCCTCATTCTTGGATTAAGATCAATACTGATGGTTTTATTTTTGGCGCTCCAGATTTTTCTGGATGCTTAGGAGTATTTAGGACGCATCGCGATTTTGTTTGTGGTTGTTTCTCTATTCCTTTGGGAGTAGGCTATTTATTTCAAGGTTGAGTTAGCAACAACGATTCATGTGATTGACTTTGTTTGGGAATATGGCTGGAAGTGTCTTTGGTTGGAGAGTGATACTATTTATGTAGTTTCTATATTATTGTTTTATTCATTAAAAGTTCCTTTATTTTTGGAGATCAGCTTGGTCTAGAGTCTTGGGGTACATTGCTCATATGAATCTCGTCGTTACACATATTTATCGTGAGAGTAATCGTGTTGCTGATTCTTTGGCTTATAATTTATCCTACCAGATGTTATCACTCTTTCTTTTATTTCTTTTTTTTTTTTGTTTATGATGATTATATTACGAAGCCTAGTTATAAGTTTCGCTAAGTTTTCTAATTTCTTTGGGTTTTGATTCTGTATTTAATTCTTGTGAGGTCAGGTTCATTTCTCCCTCTAACTAGGTGTCTCTTCTCCTTCTTTTTATTTTATTTTAGTTTCTCTCATTCCGTCGAGGTTAAAAAAAAAAGAAGCTAATAAAATATATTTTATCAATTTTTTTCTTAAATAATGGATCCACCAACTAATGATTGTAGGTAAATTTTATTTGCTATTGTAAGTCATTTTCAAATTAGTCATAGTACCCATCTATGGAGCAAAAATAAATTTAAAAAAAAAAATTCCATTGAAAACTCACCCTATAAATATAAATATATATATATATATATTTATATATATGCATGTGTTTTTTCAACTAAATCTTTTGCCAAAATGGAACTTTTCAGTTTGAGATTCATGACACAATTGCATTTTTGAAGAAAAAGTTGTATGTTCATTTTATCGATGAAATATTTTCCAAATGAGTGATATTTGTATTTAAATTCAAATAGCAAGGTTTTTATTTACCCAAATTTAGAAGTGAATGACACAATTTTTGCTTAAATGCAAATGTATTTTAAATTTATGGTGACATTGTTAAAAATTAGACAGAAGAAAAGCATGTTACATGCAGTTTAAAAAATAAAAAAGAAAAAGAAAAAAACATTCTTCTTTCAAATTAGCAGACAAATTTCTAGGATTTGGGAATGCCTCTACTTCTTTGTAAAAATCCTCAATTCCAACCAAAAAAAGACTCGATTGTCTTTAATTGGTTAATTCAATGGTTTTTGGAGCCATTTATTTGATTCAGAGAGCAAATGGTCATTATCTAAGTAATTGATGGATCTTTAGTGGCACAGACCCAATTATTGCTCAAGTCTATAGCAAAATAACCGAATTTTTGGCACATTTTGAGGAAATGTTTATTTTTCAAAAGTATTTATAAAATGACTTCTATATCAGTGGAAATACCATTTGTAAAATATTGGATGCTCAATATAAAAATTAGGTAAATAGCAAAAAAAAAATACCTTAAGGTTTGGATATTTTGTAATTTAAACCTTAAAGTTTGGACTTTGCAAAATAATATCCTAAGATTAAGAAATTCTAAAAATTAATACTCTGAATTGACTTTTTGAATAATTTTGACCGATAAAAGGCAATAATATTCTCAAAATTAAGAAGAATAATAAGGATTAATCTAGTTTTAGGGGAGGATAAAATTATTTTTTCATTACTAAAATTAGTCAAAAAAATCAGTGTAGGGTATTAGTCTTCAGAAATTCTTAATCTCAGAGTATTATTTTGTAGAGTTCAAATTTCAGGATTTAAATTTTAGAGCACTCTGAGCTTGTTTTAGATTCACTTTCATTTTCTATTTTTTATTTTTTAAAACAAAAAAATTGAAATTTTTTTTGAAAGTTTGCTTGGCAACTTTGTTTTAGTTTTTAAAATTGTTATAAAAAATTTCAAGAAAAAAGTGCAAACGAAAAATTTCTAATACCTTTATTTTTTTTTAAAACAAATTTTAAAAACAAAAGAATATACAAACATTTATGCACAAGTATGTACATATATATGTATATACTAGGGATGACAACTATATTCGCCAACCTGTATACCCGCGAGTACCCGACTTTAATGGGGCGAGTAACACCTGACTATTTGGGTAAATGAGGCAGGTACAAGTACTAATTGAAAAATCCGATCTGGATATGGAGCGGGTACAAGTATAGGATATATACACCTGTGTACCTGACTCGATTAATTATATATAAAAATAAATAAATGTATAAAGTATATGTGTAATAGTTGCCAATCCAGTAAGTATTTTTTTTACCTATGTATAGGATTTTTTTTAACTGTTAGATCATCATCTAATGGTGATGTAACAGTTATAATGATGTGCATGAAAAGACGTACATTATTAACGTTATTTTTCTTTCTTACTTTTTAATATAAAAAAATTTACATGATAAATTTTAATTGACCAAAATGATATATATGTATAGGTAAAAAAAAATATGTACTCGATTGGTGCCATGTATAATTTATGTAAAATACACACAAATAAATATATATATATAAAAATTAGGTTTTATTATTAATGTATTATTAATTTTAGTTTATGATATTATCATTAGATTTTTTTTCTCTTTAAATTCATATTTCTCTTTAAGTTTTTACCAGATATGGGTACCTACGGGTACCCACGTGCGAACCTGCCCTGCCAACTTCAATGGGCAAATGGAGTGACTATGGGTTTGATTTTTTCCCGCATATACAGGGAAGAGATAGTTATACCTACCTAGAACCCGACCATTTGCCTTCCTTAGTATATACATACAAAAATACAAATTTATATAACTTTCTCTTCATTATTTGTACTTTTTCACTTTGAAAACAAATAGCAAAATAAAGTTTACTAAGGATGTATTTTATTTTTAAAATTTGAAAACTAAAACAAAATTTTTAATTTATTTAAATAAAAAATTAGAAATAAATCCAAATAAGTCCTCAAATCTTAGTGTATTTTTTCACGGTTCACTCTAAAAATTAATACACCTAGTATATATACTGTAAAGTTTGAGTAGATATACTAAACTAAAGGTAAAAACGTGTAAAAACGTCAAGTTGCGGGGAGCAAAGAATTAAAAAGAAACCTTATCCAACACGTGGCCAGCTATATGTAGTACATTGCTTTAATATGTCACTATACAGAAGTTGTACATAATTTATACAAAGAAATTTGATTTTTTTATGGCAATTTTTCAAAAAAAAAAAAATTTTAATCCCGAATTAAAATTGTTTGAAAAATTCAAAATTTTAATTTAAAAAATATTATTTTTAAAAATATTTAGAAAAATATATTTTTTTAATTGATAAAATACTTGAAATAACTAATTAAGTTATCTTAGGTTCAAGTAACTTACAAAACTTGACTAGATGCTTAAGTAACTAGATTAGTTATCTTAAGTAATATAATTGGTTACCTTAAGCAACATTGAAAATTGCCAATTTTTAAGGAAAAATGGTATTTTTCAAAATATTTATTAAAAGTGTTATTTTTTTATTTTTTTAAAAATGATATTTTTCTAACTTAGTTGGGAATTTTTTCAAAAAATTTGGCCCATCCAGAATTTTTTAATTTTTGCTACTTTGGGTCTGTAATTTTGAATGAAGCCATATTGATATCAATTACCTAATCTTTATAATTTGCTTAATTAGAATCGGATATGAAGAAAGGAAGGTAACTGTAATAATGCCAACCATTCGTGATAGCTTGAAAAGTTTTGTGATAACACCACGAAAAAATTATTACAGATTAAGCCCCAAGTGTTTGATCTTATCCAAGTTGTTATCTAACTCTTGGTTGTGAGCCCAAATTCATTTTTCTTTTAAAATAAACATATAGTAATATATTCTACCAAATAAGGAGCACGATAGAACGAATCAAATACAATATTTGAATTACATGAAATTATAACAATGAGCAATAGTCAAACCCATTTTGAGCTAGTGACGACCACGAAGAAAAAATATGTGCACGAGATATCGAAGAGGCGCATGCATGTGACTCCACAAGAAAGACAATTAGAGCACCATGAGAAATACCTCTTCAAATTTTCGAATCGACTTTCATAAAGTTTGTTCTTTCACTTGATACCGTGATGGATTTTTCATAGAATTCGATTTTCAACAGGATAATTACTTTTTTGATACATGAATCGTGGAAACTTCAATTCAAGGAGAAAAAGCTTATAATTATAAAATAAAATCCGATATAATTACATTTATATGAAAGAAAATCCCAATAGATATAGGTTTTTGGACACTTATGCCTATTTTTTTAAAAAAAAAAATATGACATTTCAAAAATAATAAAAATCCATACAACTTTTTTATGGAATTTTTTTAAATACTTTGGAATGTAAAAAATGCAGTAAGATTTTAGTAAATAAGTCATCTTTTTTTTTTTTAATAGGAAACTACAAAAGTTTATTGGAAACCAATTTAATTTAATTTGGTTTCCTATTAGCAGAATATTCTGTAAATAAATAAATCACAATAAACCACAAAGATTTTTTGGAAATAAGTTTGGTATTTTTAAGCTAAAAGTCTTGTACGTAAATAAATCATAGGAAAGAATAAAAGTTTCCTAGAAATCAGTGTAATTTCTTTTAGCCGAATGTCACATATGTAAGTAAATCTCATGAAATCACGAACATTTTCGAGAAACGGTTGTGGTTTCTTTTTTACAGAATATCCTATAGCTAAATAAATCACAAGAAACTACAAAGATTTCCTAGAAACCATCGTGGTTTCCTTTTAATAGAATGCCCTGTACTAAGTAAATCATAAGAAACCACAAAATTTTCCTAAAAATTATTGTGGTTTCTTTTTCAAATCACAGGAAACAATGAAAGTTTTTGAAAAGATATTATGATTTCTTTTTTGTAAAAGGCCCTGTAGCGAGAATTGGATGAGGCATTGAACAAGGACGTTGAAGAATATAATCAAGTTCTCAAATTAAGAAATTATATTTTGAAGTAAAAGCAACATAAATATATATTGATTTTTGTAATCAATTTGGTTTTTAATTTCCAAAAATCAATTAGTTTATGATTTCTAATAATAAATTAGTAATTAGTTTTAAGAGTAATCAGCTATAAGTAGACTAGTAGCAAAAAGAAACAAGAAAAAATAGAAATTCTAAAACATTATTTAGTCTTTTTAGTAAGAATTTGTTATTTTTCCCAAAAAAAAAAAAGTAATACAAAAATAAGTAAAAGTTTGGACATAGTATTCTTGGTATTATTTATCAAAAGTTAATACCATAGATATATATTGAAATTCGGCTCTTAGTATCATTGGGCCACCTATAGGTACATTGCCCAAATCATATAGACTAATGTGAAAATTAACAATTAAACGTAAAGAGAGAATATTTTCCCATATTCAGATAGAGTGTTTAGGTGAAATAGACTTTTTTTTAATTGTCTTCTGCAAAAAAAGCATATCTTTTAAAGTTTTGGCGAAAAAGTCCTACATTACTTAAATGATAATAGGCAATTACAATATTGGCATTTTACTTTAACATTTGAATAAAAAATATTTTGAAAAATAAAGGTTTATTATAAACACAAACAAAAAAATTGACTTTTTTAATTTTAGCCCCCCAAAAAAAAACTTGAGTTATTGATTGTATTATTAAAAAAACACACTTTTCTAATTTTTCAAAAAAAATATTATTTTTTTGATTATATCAAATAAAACTTTTTGTTTATAAAATATTAACTAAATTATACTTGAATCAGTGATTTGGTAAAAAAAAATACGTCAAATGACTCATTTACCTTAGTGTACAATATGATACATCACTGTGCGAGATTATTCTCATTGCTAAGTATCCAAATTGGAAAGAAAACGATGTCATTCAGTATCAAGAACATTGGTGTCTTTTAGTTGAACAAAAAAAAAAAAAAAAAGAAGACTCAAAAGTGTAAAATAACTTAGAAATAAAGTCGTTTCTTAATCACATCATGATTTTGCGTACCAAATTTTGGAATTAAGTAGACAATTACTGTTTTTTTTAAAATATTTAACTAAATTTACCACTACTATTAGATTCTACCACTTTTAGGATAAAATTAGTCAAGAATCTGTCAATAATTCGTCAAAAATCTATCAAGAATCTGTCAAAAATCCATCAAGAATGTCAAGAATTTATTTAAAAAAATAGTATGATAGTAAATTTAATTAATGAGGAAAAAAATAGTATTCACCTAATTTATTCCAAATTTTGATTAAATAATAATTTTTGGCCCAATTAGAATAGATTTCAAAATCTCATATTTTATTTGATATAAAAGTTTTAAAAAAATAAATAAATATATAAATAAAACCCTCCAGGTTTTTCAATTTAATAAGAATGTAAGGTTTTTTTTTAAACCAATTTTTTTATAATAAATGAAAAATGAAAATAGAAAATACCCTAATTCTTTCCTTTTACGACCACCTTCACCATTAATAGTTTTTACCTATAGCCGCATCCCCACCATGCCCCACCTTTTTACCCACCCTCGCGAATCTCCACCTTCGTTTACTTCATCCTATTTTAACGTTATATCAAGCTAGAACAAAACCTACAATCTTTATGTTGACAATTTTATTGATTCCTTTTCTAATATATTGACTTATCTCTTTATTCTCGATAACCTTATCATTCTGCTCAAGCTTTTTCAGTAAGCTCTTAGAGGTGGTTATTTCTTCAGCCAACCCCTACTTCAGCGCCAACTTGGTCTTCTTCTCTAACTCCCATTGGTAATTCTCAAAATCAGCCTTCAAAGAATCAAAAGCCTTGGCAGTTTTATTAAAATCAGCATCCTTGGCCACCAGTTGTTGGACCATTTTCTAAGTCTAAGCCTAATTTAAGTCGAAGGCAGTAGCCTATTTTAAGCCGAAGGCAGTAGCCACATACAATATTACACAAGGTTAAAAGCAATATCAACCGAAATCAATAAGCATAGGCGAAAAACAAAAAAAAAACAAAAAAAAACAAAAAAAAACAAAATAGGAAGCATTCTATACTTGCATAATTTTACGCAAGACAAGTGTAGAACATTTCTCCTGAGTCTAAACACTCATCTGGGTCTGCATTGTGGGGGTTGGAAATCCCGAGACGATTGGACACTGTGAGGCCCGTTCTCAAATCATACACCACGTGGACGGTTAAGTAGCATAACAGGTCATAAACGGGGCACACCGTCCAACACGTATCCAGAGTGACTAGTTAAAGGTCACACGAGTCGCACGTGGTACCACATAAGCCATTGGGCTATCTAAGGCTAGGATCGAGCCCATCCCAGACCCTGAATGAACTCAGCCCAGTCCGATTCTTACCTCGACAGCTAGAGGTCGGAAGCCCCAAGGGTCTTCCACCAGAGTACAATGGGAAGCAACTCACAGCTCCAGACCCAGATAGAGCATTTAATGCGATCTTGAGTAGGTGTGCATATAGGACAAACTGTCCTGACAGAACGGCGGTTTGTCCAAATCTTGCCCCTGACAGACTCGAGCCACAGGGGATGGCGGAAACTAGGCTACAACGATGCAGGGAGAATCACAGTAATCTCAGCCCGTGACCTCTTGAGTAAGTCTTAATGAAAAAGGTACTTGGTCCTGGGATTGAGAACCAGGAGGTTCACAATTTCAGGACTATATATATGAGTCATGCGTCCCCAAAAGAGAGGCATGTACGTATACAAAAAGAAACATTTGAAAAGATATATATATACAAAGAAAAACTAAATCTTTACTACCCTAAAAAAAAAAAAAAGATAATCAACTGACTTAAGCATCGGAGAGTCTTTGCAGGTGACCTCCCCCGCTTCTCGGATCTTGCCTGAAGTCGAAAACTCTTTGGGATAGCAAGGACACGTGGACAGTTGGTGAAAACTGCTCCAACAGTTTGGCATCATCTGTGGAAAATCGTTGAGCGTGAGAAAAAGAGTAGGAGTTTCACGATCACGCTCTTCCCGAATAAAAAGCCATACAACGTAGGATGGCACCTTCAAGAATAATAACCAGGAGCATGTGTCCCGATGCCGAAGGAAGCTCCCAGGAAGCACAACTGGGTCTGGAACAACATTAATGTTCTTTCTCTCTCTTACTTTTTACAATAAAAAAATTTACATGCTAAATTTTTATTGGCCAAATTGATACCTATGTATAGGTAAAAAAAATACCTACTGGATTGGTACCCTATATATATATATATATATATATATATATACACATATATATATAGCTCAAAGAATTTCCAAGTCTTTATAAATCCTCTACAAAATACACAATTATAACTATAATCCTAAAACATCAATCACTTCTAAAGACTTTATAAGTATTTGATACAAGGGGAGGTTATATAGAAATAATTTGATATCCAATATACGTAATTCACAATACCATAATGCCCCAGAAATAAGATTTCAATAGAATACGCTGTCTTTGTATATAGGAATCAAATAATTTTTCAAAAATATTTCATTTTAAAATAATTTTTCAATCTCATCTAACCCCATTTCATTTTAGAAATCATAAATAATATTTCAAAAATATTTTTGAAAATACGCGACTCAAAATTAAGGGCATATAGGAATACTACACTAGTTCATAATAAGGTTTCACCTTAGCCATTGGCAAATCAAACTTGAATTTCAAGAATTTACTTTTTAAAATATAATAGTAAGAGTTCAGTAATACTCAATATAGACTCATGAGTGAACTTATCCATATGCCATCAATTATACCACCATAATGATGATTGGATCTATCTCAAATCAAGTAATGAGTCACACGTTAAACTCAATACCAACGAACTCAACGATAACTCTAATCCTTAATAGATTTTAATCGGAGTCTCTAAAAGTCCCTAAGAGTCAACATAAGCAAAGTACCACAAGTAGTATTCTCTCATTAATGCCAAGAGAGAATGCATCGACAAGATTAATTCTTGTCATCATCAGTCTGTCAATTTCTTTTAAATAATAGTTAAACCTAATAGAAATTTTCTTAAAATTTCAAAATCTTTTCGATAGTTTTCAAACATGTCTCTCTAAGAGATTCAAAAGTATATTTCTTTTTGTTGGTAAACCATGTTATGCAAATTATTTCTCATAATTCTTTATTAATGAAAAATTTTAGGTAATATTTAAGTGGGGTTTTCTTTAGGTTTTATAACTTCAAAGTCAGCATACTCTATCACTTTTACTTAAAACAATTTTGAAAAATATTTTAATAATAAGAAGAACCTATAAAGCATTTTAGAAAATAATAGAGTGTGTCAAGTATATATATTTAAACCTCAGTCAATCTTTTAAAGTATGTTTATAGAAAATAATCTTTTCGTGTAGCCAATCGATTTATAATATGCACAACTCCATGTGTTTAAAAGTTCAAATTTTAATATTAAAAAAAATAGAACACATTTATATGCATATTTTGAATTTACTTAACGGCAAGTCGAGGCATATCAATCCATAGTCCTTACCATTTAAGAAAATTTAAGTTTCATAAGTTTAAATCTTATTTCAAAGAAGATATCATGTACAATTATGTACCACCAAAGTCTCTCCAAGGTTTAAGTATTTAAAACCAAAAATAATTTTATTCAAAAAACTCCAATGAAATGTCATCCCAAACTCCCGATACTAGAGGTTCCCAATATTTAGAAAACCGAATTAAAATTAGTTATACAGGTACCCAATTATCCGTTGAGGTAATTAATGCAAGGTTAATTCTACTTGGTTTATTTATCCAATCAACAAGACATTTATGGCATTCCAAGGATTTAAAAATCCAATGAATAAAAAAATCATGTATAGCTCAATAAAGCAAGTTGCACGTATAATGAGAGGATTGGAAGAATAAACATACTCAAATAATAAGACACACAAAGCCATTAAGACAAGATTTTACAAAAACTTTCAAATTAGATTTTCAAAATATAATTTTGTTTTACCTTATTAATATTCCAATATTAGGAATATTCTTAGTTTATTTGGAAACAATCGTGCCACACTGATAAAATACAAAGATAGCTCAAAACAATACTAATCAAATATTGAAATTTCTAAAAGTTCAAAACTAAATAAGACAATATTAAATCCAACTAAATTCTACCAATTCAATAATTTCCATATTATTATATCAATCCCTCAATAAAAACTAATATGTCATGACCATCCAAAAGTTCTATTGATGTATGATACAAGATGATGGGAACATACTACCAGACACTCAAAATAGTTAGTCACATATAAATAATTTTTAAAAAAAATATTTCAAATCATAACCACACAAGTACAAAATATG
Source organism: Parasponia andersonii (assembly GCA_002914805.1). Taxonomy (NCBI): domain Eukaryota; kingdom Viridiplantae; phylum Streptophyta; class Magnoliopsida; order Rosales; family Cannabaceae; genus Trema; species Trema andersonii. Next base: position 318,295 of record JXTB01000118.1, read on the forward strand.
TCAAGTCATGTCAATCAAAGTATGAGATACTGAAATACTATCTTCGAACCTAGGAGGTTCATATAGCTTATCACAATAATGGGCGTAGGAGTACAAGAGTGAATGTTTATTTGATTTGAGGAATTTTGACAAGAGTAAAATTCACTAGTCTCTTGTCATTCTCGACACTTCTTAGACTACAATCTCAGAGTTATAATTAGCCCAAGGAATTCAGAGTTCCGTTTTAGGGAGGTAAACGAACGATTAAGGATGAATCAGAGTAAAAACAACATATTTAGCCAATTCTTAAGTGATGTATGAGGTATTTGTTAAACACTTTTCTAAATTCTTTTTAAATACCAAAATACCACAAGCAAGATCCCAGACGGATTTGAAGCCTAAAGCTCTGATACCAAAACTATCACGACCAAAAATCCAAGACTGTAACTTTTAGTAATTTTAAGTAAAAATAGTGATAAACAATTATTTCTAAAATTTCAAAAAAGTTTAAGGACTAGAAATTTAAGTTTTAGTACTCAAAAGTAAGTAAATTACAAGATTGGACAAATTTAATAATCATGTTATTATTTACCAGTTTTAAATTTTCAAGAAATTCTTCATTTTAAGTTTAGCAAAAATCCAAATTGACAAGTTAAAAAAAAACTTTTATTATTTCATGAAGTTTAATGAAACTATTCAATTTAAAACCCCAGGCCCAAAGTTCAAATAATTTACATAAAATCATTTTATTTTCTAAGTACTCGATTTAATAACAAAAATCATCCTGATAAATCTGCTCAGTAAATATCTTACTATTGGCTAAATAAATCTGACTTAGAAAAGAGAAATTGACATAGAGTACAAACCAACCAATGAGGAGGATTGGAATTACAAGCATATGTCAAATATACTTGCCAAGCTATGAGAATAATTACTACAAAATAGGTCAACACCTGAAATAGGAGGAAGTAGGGGGTGAATACGAGAATATTTAGTAGAAACTCAATTACCTTTTTGTGTAGATGCAATTTTTTTAAACCTACATAGTTAATACTTTTTCCCAAATCTATTTATAAACCAAGTTTATAAAATAATTAGTATCCAGAATAATCATATATTCAAAACCAAGTTAGAAATCGTAAGATTATACATATCATAAGTCAACCCACTTAGGAAGGTGTTCAAGCAACTAATGTACATTTGGGTATTCAAGTAGCCGTTTCGGAATCCTGGTAAGTCCATTTGGGAAGGTGACTTTTCCACCGGAGCCTCAAATGGAGAAACAGAGGTCACCAATAAATTTAGATCACTCAAAAATGTTAGGTTAGATATTTACCTTGTCAAAAACGGGTTCTAGTGCGGAACCTATGTGTGGCACGCAAAACGATGTAATTTGTGCCCTGACATTCTAATTTTCGTTCCACAACGAAACATGGTGGTATTTTATATCAAAATTCATGTCTCGACCTCACTGGGTATAAATTCGAAGTCAAAACTCAATTTGGAGGTCCGGAGCATCAATTGAGCTTCAAAATCCAAAAATTACATAAATACCAGTTTTGAAAATATTTAGAAAATACCATCTTTTTCTATTTTAAAATTACTATATTTTTGGATACCATTTTTTACTTTTACTTGCTATAATTATTCATGATTTCTAACCCTATTTTATCTTATATGTTTATCTCGGTTAAAATAATTACCTAACTATAATAATTATGTAAATATCATTTTTTAAGTAATTAGGACAATACCAATTTTTCTGGTTATTTATAAATATACCATTTTCTAAGGAACATTTAGAAAGCACCTTCCTATTCACAACCCAAGGCCCATTCTCAAAGTTTAACAAATTTCAGCCCAAATCTTATAAGTTTACGAAAATACAATTTTTTTGGGAAATAACTGTGAAAATACCAACTTTTAATTCCAAAAGGACACAATTTTGCAAGCTTTCTCTCACGCCAATGTTAAGCAACGGTCGCTGGAGGCAGATAGTGTGGCATCGTCCGGACGTCGGGAGCCTACTACTTGGAGCTCGAGTCCCCGATTTGATGCCGGTGGTGGGTTTCAAGTGGAGAAGCTGTGAAAGGGTGAGAATGAGAGTTAAGGAACTTGGAGAAGAAGAGAAGGAAATTTTGGGGCTTATGCAATAACGGGATACTGTAGACCCTAATAAAATAATTCAGATATTTTGTTTTAATATTCCGAAAATTATTATTTACCAAAATGCCATTTTGCTAAAAAAAAATACTCTATTACCCTAAAACAAATCAGGTTTTTACACATTCGATCCTTGATGTTGTGTTTATCTACATTAGTGGAGACAAATTTGAAAAGCAAACTTATAGAACTTGATTAATGTTTTTGAGATTTGTGCTTAATACATGTTTGTGTAAAGTTATCCGAATTTCACACAATGATAGGAGAAAAACATTTACACACACACATGGGAAATTCGATGTGAGATGAGACGTGCTCTTGAGTTATTCTTAATACCTAGCCAACATTTGCACTTTTCTTTACGTTATACTATTTTGTGAGCTTTGAGAAACCAATTAAAAGTCATCAGTGTTAATACATTACCTCTTATGTGTTTTTAGATCTTTTTCTTCTTCTTTTGCTCAAGGACTAGCAAAATCCTAAGTTTGGGGTGTGTTAAGTCCATAAAAATGGAGTTACCTAGTACTAATGTGGTTTAAGTTTTGCCATGTTCTTGTTTAGTTTTAGTTTTTTCCATTGTTTTACTAGTGGTTTTGATGCTCACTGCCTTGGCAGAAGCAAATTGGATGGCAGAGATTACCCACGAGGTCGTCCTGGGTTTGAGAGAAGAAGTCGCAGAAGTACGCAGAGATAACGCCTGCCTCAAAGGACTACTGGCAAGCGAAGCCAGGAGTGAACGAAGGAAAGATTTTGACGAAGAAGTCCAGCAGGAATCCGGGGGCCAACCACCGAGGGAGGTTCCCGCCCCATCCGGATCGCGGATACAGGGTGAGCGACAAAGCCAGACGAGATCATCCCGAGCCGAAGCGACGGTGGACAGAAGACACTAAGGATGCCAGGAAGGTATGCTTCCTAACTGGAAGCAAGAAATAATGGCAGAGCTGAGTAAAAGGCTCGGGGCCCATCACAGCCAGACCCCCGATGATCTGGCGGAGTAAACTATGCGAGGGATCAACCAGACGGCCTTCGCCAACTGGATCCAGATGGAGCCCAAGCCGAGAGATTTCACAACCCCGACCTTCAGGCTGTTCGATGGGAAATTCGACCCCTCGATCACATATACCATTTTCAGCAGAAGATGGCCTTGGAAACCAGGGACGAGGCTGTGACCCACAAAGTCTTTTCCATAACCCTGGCAGGACCGGCCCTATTATGGTTCAGATAGCTCCCAGAGAAATCCATAAACAGGTTCGAAGATTTCTGCAAACTTTTCTTAAAGCAGTACGCAGGTGCCCGGAAACAGCAGAAATCCATGCGAGATCTTGACCGGTTGGAACAAACTGCAAATGAGTCTCCAAGAGAGTACCTGTCGCGCTTCCTAGAGCTGATGTCCCTAGTGGACAACGTCGACTCAGTCTAGGCCGCAGGATCATTCGTCAGGGGCCTGCAGCCAGGATCGATATTGTCGGACCATCTACTTCTGAACCTGCCATACGATATGGCGGACATCCAAGAAAAATCAGAAGGGGTATTCAGGGTACTGGAAAGTCGCCAGAAAGTGTCTAAAGCCTCCGCCGCGATAACAATGGCACCGGCGCAAACCCCGACCCCGCACTGGGTAAAGAGGCCTGTGCCAGACCAAGGGCCGACTCCGAAACGAGAAGCTCCCATCCAAGGCGGCAAGAGGAGGAAGGCGTCTCGTGACCCGCTGTCGAAATACGAGCTCAACACGCCGATTAACGTGATCTACCTCCAAAACAGGGACAAGGGCATTTTCAAAAACCCGCCCAAGACCGGCATTCCTGAGCACATAAAAAACAGGAACAGGTACTGCCAACTTCACAGGAATCACGGGCACGACACCATCAACTACCGTACCTTTATGCACAGGTTATGATGGCGATCCATGCCAGCAAGTTGAGACAGTACATGAAGGCGGCAGAACCCAGTAATAGGGAGACGTCACTAGGCCTCAAAAAGGCAAGCAAACCCAGGCTTCTGGATCAGGAGAGCAGGCCCTGAGGATAGTGCCGACCATCGCAGGCAAACCAGAGAAAATCCAGGGTAAGGAGGAGAAGGAAAAATGCCTTAAAAAGACCCAAGAAAGGGCGAAGCGCCTGAGGGGGATGGGTCACTCCATCTACCATTTGATGATGGGAGAAAGCTGCACCTCTGCTGCCCCCATCGCCTTCACCCAGCAAGACTTGACCACGGTGTGCCTGCCTCACGACTACCTTTTGGTGATTAAGTTACAGATCGATTCCGCATTGGTCGGAAGGGTCCTGATCGACGGAGGGAGCAGCGTTGATATCCTGTTTCTCAGCACGTTTGAGAGCATGGGCCTGAACCGAAATGCACTCAGACTGACCTTCAGTCACTATTCACTTTCGACAGTACCAAAGTCAGCTCCTTGGGCGTCGTGACCTTGAAAATCTGCACTGCGGAGAGATACTTGGATGTAGACTTCATCGTCGTCGACTACCAGTCCTCCTTCAGCATTATCATAGGGAGAGGATGGATCCACGCCATGCATGGGGTCGCCTCCACCCTCCATCAGGTCTTAAGATGTCTATTGAGGGACGGTACGTATACGATAGACATCAAGGGAGACCAGGCCTCTGCCAGGATATATTTTTCAACCACCCTAAGGGGAGCTGCTGTGAGTGCCTCGGTTGGGGACAGGTAGCAATCAAAGGACTGTCTGCCAGCATATATGAAGTGGATCGAAGAGGAGTTCGATGGACCAAAATCCATGATTGAGGAGCTCGTGGCGGTCCCTTTGAAAGAGTTAGAATCGGTGAAGGTAGTCTTAATCGGGGCCCTGCTGCCCGAGGAGGAAAAGAACGAGATGTTGGAGTTCCTGAGGCAGAATGAAGATGTCTTCGCATGGTCCCACAACGACATGCCCGGGATAGACCCCGCGCACACCTGCCACCGGCTGAACATAGACCCCAATTTCCCTTCGGTCAGGTAGAGTCCCTGAAGGTTCGTGTCAGAGAAAAACAAGGTGATCAACAAGGAGGTAGAGATGCTACTGGAGAACGGCCTGATCATGAAATGCGTATACCCATGCTGGGTCTCCAACCCGGTAGTAGTGAAGAAGAAAAATGGCGATGAACGCACTTGCATAGACTTCACCAACCTGAACAAGGCCTGCCTAAAGGATAGCTTCTCTCTGCCAAGGATCGACCAAATGGCAGATGCAATGGAGGGATTCGATAGGATGACCTTTCTGGATGCCTACTCCGGATACAACTAGATTCCCCTGTACGAGGAAGACCAGATCCACACGACATTTATTATAGAGCGAGGTCTGTATTGTTACAAACACATGCCATTTGGTCTAAAGAGCGCGAGGGCAACCTACCAGAGGCTCATAAACAAGATATTCACCGGGCTGCTAGGAAAGACTATGGAAGTCTACATCGACAACATGGTCGTAAAGAGCAGAGAAGCATCAGACCATCTGAGACATCTAGATGAGTGCTTCCAGATTCTGAGGCAATATCAGATGCGTCTGAACCCCAAGAAATATGCGTTCGGGGTGTCCTCCGGCCAGTTGCTGGGGCATATCGTGAGCAGAAAGGGTATTGAGGCCAACCCGACCCAGTTGTCCTCAATCGCAGACGTGCAGAGACCCTCGACTTTTCGGGAGGTCCAGCGCCTAGCCGAGAAGATAGCCACTCTCAGTCGGTTCGTGTCCAAGATGTCTGACCGATGCAAGCCTTTCTTCCAGTACCTAAAAATAACCTCCACTGTCACCTGAGAGGAGGAGCAGGATAAGGCACTGACAGATCTCAAGCTATACCTAAGTCATCCGCCTATCCTGGTTTCCCCAATAGAGGGGGAATACCTGTTCGCTTATTTAACAGTATCCAAAGTAGCGATCAGTACCGTACTATTCATCGAGGAAGACAGCAAGTAGAAGCCGGTATTTAATACAAGCCGCATGCTCCTGGATACCGAGATGCGATATAGTATGGCAGAGAAACTGGTCCTCGCACTGGTCAACGCTAAGAAGAGACTCAGGCAATATTTGAGGCACACTTGGTCACCGTGTATACAGATTTCTCCATCCGGCAAATCTTGGCCAAATCGGACCTATCGGGACGACTGACCAAGTGGGCCATCGAACTAGGAATATACGACATCGAGTATCGGCCTCGAGTGGCGAAGAAAGAGCAAGTCATGGCGGATTTCCTAGTAAAAATCAAATCCTTCGGCGAGCTGCGCGACCTGCTCCAGACGTCTCAGCCTCGTCCCTCTTCAGCTTGGACCCTCTATACCGACGGATCCACGAATGCCTCAGGGTCAGGTATTGGGGTAGTCCTGCAGACCTCAACGGGACTCAGAATATAGAAAGCTTTGAGGCTCGGTTTCCAGGCAACGAACAACGAGGCGGAGTACGACGCACTGCTACAAGGCCTTGAGCTAGCTCTGCACTTCGGGGTGGAGAGCATCGCAGTAAAAACCGACTCGCAGTTGATCGCGGGTCAGGTCATGGGAGACTTCAAAGTAAAAGAGCCAAGACTACATAGGTACTTCTCCAAGGTAATGGGGGCGAAATCCCGTTTTAGCGGTTTCAATATCGAACAGATTCCTAGAGAGATGAATCAAAAGGCCGATGAGCTAGTTAAGAGCGCATGGATCAGGGAAACGACCGAACACGCGGAGATTCTCCTAGAGAGCGAGAGCATGAGGGACCCTTCAGAGACCTCCGCATGCCATGTATTTGCAACCAGCTCCGCAGACGATGGGTGGATGAAACCCATCACCTAGTATCTGACATTGGGAAATCTGCCCGCGGACCCCCGAGAAGCAAGGTCGATCAGACTGAACGCTGCCAGATACTCGATGGTGCGGGAGCAACTGTACAGGAGATCGACAATGGGACCGATGCTGCGGTGTGTAGGTTCCACCGAAGCGCAAAAACTGATGGAGAAATTCCACGAGGGAGTATGCGGCAACCATTCTGGCGGACATAGCCTCGCCCACAAGGCTCTGACGGCTGGATACTTTTGGCCATATATGATGACCGAGGCAGCCTGATTTGTCCAAAAATGCGATAAGTGCCAGAGGTTCGCCCCCATGAAATGCCAACCAGCGGAGGAACTCCATTCGAATATAACTCCTTGGCCGTTTGTGAAATGGGACTTGGGCATTGTCGGAAAGCTCCTCAGAAGTCCAAGGGGAAGAAGGTATGTCTTACTGGCCATAGATTATTTCACCAAATGGGTAGAAACTCAAGCTTACGCGACCATTAATAAGGCAGACACGATTAACTTCACTTGGAAAAATATAATCTGTCGATATGGGATTCCGAAAGAGATACATGCTGATCATGACACACAATTCCAGAATGCTAAGCTCCAAGAACTGTGTGAGCTATATGATATAAAGCTCAGTTTCTAATCCGTGAGCTACCCTCAGGAAAACGGCCAAGCAGAGGCTACGAACAAGGCCATTTTTAACAACATCAAATAGAACTTGCAGGTGGTTAGAAGAGCTATCGGTCGTTGTTTGGGCCCATCGAACCACAGAGCAGAGGTCGATGGGAAGAACACCATTTGCCATGGTCTACAGGTCAGAGGTTATGATCCTAATCCGAGATTGACCTCCCGACCCTTCGCTCCGAAGTGGTAAGGATGCCCCACTGAACGAGCAGCAGTTAAGCCACAACACAGACCTCTTAGAGGAAATAAGAAACATGGCCCTCGTCTACCTGGCCTCATACCATCAGCAGGTTAGGTCCTATTATGCAAAAAAAGTTAGTGCTCGTCAATTTAACGCCGGGGATTGGGTCTTGAAGATCAAAACAGGGAATTCCTTGAAGCTAAACTCAGGTTGGGTTGGACCCTAAGAGGTGATCAAAGTACTTGACAATGGCATGTATGTCCTGAAAGAACTCAAGACTGGGAAGAGCCTACCGAATACGTGGAACACTCAGCACTTGAAAAAGTGTCACGTGTAAGACGCTTGTAAATGTTGTAAGACCCGTGTAAATGCTTATTTTGTTAAAAGGCTTAATTCCAAAATAGGTCAAATTTTTTGCCACACGGATTTATCCTTTGGATTGCTATGGAAAAGGGGTCTACCCACAGTGACAGACCCCACGCACTATTCACACAATCAAGAATCATACTATGGGGGTCACGTCGCTAACCGACGACCCGAGAAAACGTACGAAGAGGAAAGAACTGCGCAACCAAAAACTTGCCAGCAGACCTAAAAAACGATCATACTATGGGGATCACGTCGCTTGCCGACAACCCAAGAAAACGTACAAAGAGGAAAGAGCTGTGCAACCAAAAATTTGCCAGTAGACCTCAAAAACGATCGTACTATGGGAATCACATCGTGCACTAAAATGCTAGCCGATAACCTGAGAAAACATACGAAGAGAGAAGAACTGTGCGACCAAAAACTTGCCAGCAGACCTTAAAAACGATCGTACTATGGGGATCACGTCGCTTGCCGACAACCCAAGAAAACGTACGAAGAAGAAAGAGCTGAGCAACCAAAAACTTACCAGCAGACCTCAAAAATGATCGTACTATGGGGATCACGTCGCTTACCGACGACCCAAGAAAACATACGAAGAGGAAAGAGCTGCGCAACAAAAAACTTGCCAGCAGACCTCAAAAATGATCGTACTATGGGGATCACGTCGATTGCCGACGACCCCAGAAAACGTACGAAGAGGAAAGAGTTGCACAACCAAAAACTTGCCAGGAGGCCTAAAAAATGATCGTACTATGAGGATCACGTCACTTGTCGACGATCCAAGAAAACGTACGAAGAGGAAAGAGTTGCGCAACCAAAAATTTGCCAGCAAACCTCGAAAATGATCATACTATGGGAATCATATCGTGCAATAAAAGGATTGCTGATGGCCTGAAAAAATGTACGAAGACGAAAGAGTTGCGCGACGAAGGCTTGCGTCCTGCCCTCAAAAGAAAATAGGGACAGAGTCTACCCATTGGAAGTAGATCCTCCCTAAAGAGTATGTTAGCTATGCAAAAAGCTAAAGGAAAGCAGGGTTAGGGTCTACCCGTTGGAAGTAGATCCTCTCCAAGGAGCATGTTAGCTATGCAAAAAGCTAAAGAAAAGCAGGGTTAGGGTCTACCTGTTGGAAGTAGATCCCCCCTAAAGAGCATTTTAGCTGTACGAAAAGCTAAATGAAAGCAGGGACATAATCTACCCGTTGAAAGTAAACCCTCCTGAGAGAATGTTTTAAGTCACGCACAAGACGAAAAAAAGCAGGGACAGGGTCTACCTGTTGGAAGCAGACCCCTTCCAGAGAGCGTTTTGGCCACGTGTGAGGCAAAGGAAAGTGGGGTCAGGGTCTACCCTTTGGAAGCAGACTCTACCAAGAGAACGGTTTAATTACACGTGAACTGAGAAAGAATGGAGTTAGAGCCTACCCATTGGAAGTAGTCCAGTACAAGACTGGGCATGAAGACAAAAGTTAAAATCAAACTTTATTTATTATTTCCTAAAAGTACAAAGTGCATGGTCGGCAGGGACGCACATCCGGAAGTTCTACTTATAAGAGGCAGGTCTTGGACGGACTCGCAGAGACACATTAGAGTGGTAGCACCCTGTTCGCTCCTGATGAGAGCCGAGTCCAGGCCTTCTCCTCTGCAGCGATGGGTCCAAACAGTGGTCGACCAAATCATGGAGCTAGTTCCTCGTGCATTCCCATTTGGGGTCAGAGAAGTCCAGCCACATGCGTAGGTCGAATTCTGCCAAGACAAGTCATAACAGGGGTTATACATTTCTACTTATAAGAGGCAGGTCTTGGACGGACTCGCAGAGACACATTAGAGTGGTAGCACCCTATTCGCTCCCGATGAGAGCCGAGTCCAGGCCTTCTCCTCTGTAGCGAAGGGTCCAAACAGTGGTCGACCAACTCCTGGAGCTGGTTCCTCGCGCGTTCCCATTTGGGGTCAGAGAAGTCCAGCCACACGCGTAGGTCGAATTCTGCCAAGAGAAGTCATAACAGGGGTTATACATCCTCATATCCCAGTCCCTAAAGTTAAATCTCGTCGGTCAAAGTACGAGAAGAATTCACTAAAAACTCAAAATTATATACAGCCGAGTCAAACCCAAACGCCGGCCGCGCTGCCGATAAAGCAATGACATCATATACGATATTTGACCCTAACACTAAACGCAGTCAACGAAAGGAGTAAAAGAACGGAATAAGCTTGGAAAAACAACACGTCTTCTATTATTTAAACAAATGGTTACAGCGAATGCCTACTTTACAAGTATATAGAGCAAGAGGCTCTAATTACCTCCAGCCAAGGGAGCATGGCCGGTTTCAGCACTTGGTCCAGCTATGGCAAAGAGCGGCGTGCCGGGGTCAGAGTCATCACTGGACAAAACGACTGCTCTAGACCCATCACCATTTGAGGCCCTAAGCTCAGGTTGACCGCAAGGAACCTCTGAGGTTTGCTCTGGTGGACCGGAGGCTAGGATGATCTCCTTAGTAATAGAAGCAGATACAGAGGGCCTGTCTTTTTCTTCGTTGAGCATCTTCAGCACACCAGCAGGGTACACGATGTTAATCTCATCCTCTAGCTGCTGCATGTAATGCTTTATGGAATAATGGTCCCTCTCAATGCCTTTCTGCTCATTAAACTGGTCTGGCGTTACCACCTCTGCGTGGCCTTCGAACTCCCTGTTTTCCTAGCCAGACCTATAGCTCTCTGCATAAAGGACATCCACCTGCCTCTGGTACCTCGTCTTTAGCTTCTCTACGTCTGCCAGTCTGTCCCTCAGTGCTACCAGCCTTAACTCTGCTTGCCGCTGTGACAAGTCGACCAAAAGAGTGTTAATGTCAGCAAGATCTTCGCTGTGCTTACGAGACAGCTCTGCATAAGCCCCCATCAAATTTTTGTGATCCAAGTAAAGATGTCGGTTTATCTCATTGGACCGGTCGAGTCTACGCTGAAAGGAGTGGGCCTCCAATTTGGCTTTCGCTTCGGCTTTCCTTGCCTCTTTAGCGTCATCGATGGCCCTATTGCGGGGGATGAAGGCCAGCCCCATCTCCGCCCCTGCGTTCTGCAGGTCCTGCATCTTGGCCCTGAGTTCATCTTGGGCCAACCTGGCGGCCTCAGATTGAGCGAGCTTGCTAGCCTCTACCTCATCCAACTTTGCGGCCAGCTCCTCGCACCTGGTCCTCTCGACACTCAGGGCATGAGCCACTGCACTACCGACCCTAGCCTCATCCAAGCTCTGATACAAGTCGAAGTCGGCCCTCAACTTGGCAAGGGCGGCCTCGCTCTGCTCGGCCAACGCAGAGCGGGAGTTCAACTCCCCAGTCAGCTCCCTGACGCGAGAGAAATAGAAGGACTGGACGGCGGCTAGCTGCAAGATACAAGAAAGGGAAATCAGTGTTCAGTAAGGATGCCAAAAAATAGAGGTGGCGGTCAGACGAGCCAAACCTATGCAATGCTACGGCGGTAACGAACTCAACGTTCTCCAAGGAGAGTGCCTCCATCTCGGGCTTCGCAGCTGGACCATCTCCTTAGGTGTTGTCTGTATCTGACGAATACGACTCCGCCCCGCCAACTGTGAGGATACCCTCTCCTACCGAAGCAGCGATGGTGGGGACGATAGGAAGCTGAGCGTCACCAAGCACGCCTCCGGCGATAGCTGGGGTCGGCACATCCTCAGCAGAGGACGCCACGGTGACTGCTACTGCATCAGCAGTTCCAGTTGCCACCCCTGTTAGAGCCCTGCCTGACTGTGATTTTTCAATCTTGTCTTGACCAATTCCCCCCGACAGGCCGCCACGCGCAGACCTTCTCCTCCTCATGAGGGTCAGCATGGCCCCATCGTCGTCACTATCGGAAAAGGGGGCAGTTTTTCCCCTCTTCCTTGCCGGGCCCTCCTTCTCTTTGGATGAGTCAGCCTCGTGACGCCGCTTTATTGGGACCAGAGAAAGGGAGGACAGCCGAGATTTCAACCTCAGAGCCCCCCCACTGAGCTCAGCAATCTCCCCACGAGTGTAAGCAGCATCGGACCCCGCACTCATCTTCGAACCGGAGTGGGGGGAGGAAGAGGTCAGAGCGGCGGATTCCCCAGGAAGGACAACTTTTATGGCCGTCATCTCCCGAGTCGGAGCTCTGCTAGGACCGGGGGAGGGAACCACAAGTGCCTCATCTTTTGAAGACACCACAAGGCGTCGACCAGCAGGTACCTTAGATCGAGCCTTGTGCGCAGCGACACTTCCCTTGACTAGAGAGGGGTCTACTGAAGGGCCTGCATCAGAACCTATAAAGAGCAAGCAACGTAGTTAGAACACAGCTACAACCCGATCGACGGAGCTCCAGAATGCGAAAATGGACTTACCCTTAGCTCTCTTGGGGGCGACAGTTTCCTTTCTACAGAGCCTGACGCACTCCTCGGCCACCAACCTCACGGCCTCTTCGAGCTCGTGGCTAGTCGGCGCCACCAGGTTGCAAGGACCCACCAGTTGGCTCGACGCCGTAAACTGGCGACACCCATGGCGATGTGACTCTGCTCGTCGTGACGGAACCGATTCAAAGCTGAGGTGTCGAGCTGGCTCCACAGGTGCTTCGTGCTAACCCAAGTATCCAGCTGGAAGGAAAGGTAGGAAATCATCCTAGGCATCATATTCATGACCTAGGGGTTCAGGGTGGCCTGGATGTATCAGCAATCCCTAGGGGACCCGAAGATGACAGTCCCTTCCAGCTCGTTGAGCCTCCCCACCGACAGTTGTGGCTCAAATCTGCTTTCTTCCGCAGAGGCTGCACAAGGAAAAACATCGTGAGCAATAACGGATGAGGTAAACACAGACCCAAAAATCACGACCTAGTACTTACTCTGTAGAAAAGATGAAAGAACTTTGAAGTACTCCCCATTCACCCAAGGAGAGCACCACGCCCCTCCGACGGCGTACAGCCTAGAGTGGGAGACCCACTGTTTGTCTGACCTCGGTAAGCCCCAGAAAATATGGCATCTCAGGAGCGGTTAAAGGTAGAAAGTGGGGTAAGAGCTCTTTTTGGGGATGAAGATAAGCTTATAGGCGTAAAAGACCACCTCCAGGTCTATATGTATATTATAGAGGACTGACAGGGCGGAAAGCCCCATCAAGATTATAATTCTGTTAGCATTGAGCTGCATCGGATGAATCCCCATGAGGCTAAAGAATTGACGGACTAAAGGAGGGAGAGGAAACCGCAACCACTCCAGATACCGCCTCCTCAGAATAACGGAGCCTTCTGGAGTAGAGGGGTAAAGGTACCACTCCATTGGGCAGTTTACCCTCTCTAAAGTGACTCCATCGGGGAAGCAGAGCTGCCTCCTCAACGACCCTAATTCGGAATCCACGACGGGACAAAGTTTCTGACTCAGTTCTAGGGCCATCGTGTTAAATGTGATCAAAGAAGACGAAAGGTTCTAAGAAAAAAGAGGTGCAGAAATCCTAAGATTTGAGAAAGCTGAAATACTTTGAGATTTTGGTAAAGTAAAAAATGAGCATAAATGCGGCTTTTATAGAGGGGGAGCCCAAAGAGTTTTTCCTAGAAAAGGGCAGAGCAAGGTAAACCAAACCGTCGGAATTTCAAAATTTAAAAAAAATTTTGTAACATAGGATGGCGTGCCTCCGTGTCGGCAATGGGGGAGTCACGTGTATCCCTCAAATTGGAGGAACGGAGAAACGATTTCCCTACTTGATGGATACGATTCCATCAACTAGGGAAATGGGGGCAGTTGTGGGATCCGTTCCCAAATCATACACCACGTATACGATTAAGTGGCAGAACAAGTCATAAACTGGGCACACCGTCCGACACGTGTCCAGAGTGACTAATTAAAGGCCACGCGAGTCGCATGTGGTACCATATAGGCCATTGGGCTATCCGAGACTAGGGCCGAGCCCATCCCAGATCCTGGATGGACTCGGCCTAGTCCGATTCTTACCTCGACAGCTGAGGGTCGGAAGCCCCAAAGGTCTTCCACCAGAGTACAATGGGAAGCAACTCACAGCTCCAGACCCAGATAGAGTATTTAATGCGATCTTGAGTAGGTGTGTGTATGGGACAAACCGTCCTGACAAAACGACAGTTTATCCAAATCTCACCCCTGACAGACTCGAGCCATAGGGGACGGTGGAAACTAGGCTACAGTAATGTAGGGAGAATCACGGTAATCTCGGCCCGTGACCTCTAGAGTAAGTTTTGATAAAAAAAAAGGTACTCGGTCCTGGAATTGAGAACCAGGAGGTTCACAATTTCAGGACTATATATATGAGTCATGCGTCTCCAAAAAGGAGGCATGTACGTATACAAAAAGAAACATTTGAAAAGATATACATATACAAACTAAATCTTTGCTACCCTAAAAAAAATGATAATTAACTGACTTAAGCATCGAAGAGTTAGTAGCTTCCCCCGCTTCTCCGATCTTACTTGAAATCGAAAGCTCTTTAAGATAGCAAAAACACGTGGACAGTTGGTGAAAACCGCTTCTACAGGCATGTTAGGATCTTCGAACCGTTCATCCTCTCACACTAGATCCCCATAATTAGGAGTTAACATTCACGAAGATGGGCTGAAAGGGTTCACGAGGCCCTGAACTCGAACTCGACTCAGTGATAAACTTAGGAACATCCTTAATGTAAATAATGGGAGCATAGGAGTGTCCGCAACCTGATTTTGACGAGATTTCACCACATCATAAGGAACAATAGGCATCTGAAATTCCAAATTTTGGGTCCGGCGATATAATTGGGTTCAACCTGTTGTATTTGCCGCCACACTTCTTCTTTGAGCTCTAAAATTATTCGACCATCGAAACTATACTTGGTTTCAACAATAGCCACTAACTGCTCTTTGTTCACTCCTGATTTGCTTGTGACTGCCGTGAAAGTAAGGAGCAGATGGAGTCGTTGAAGGACCTCTCATCCCAGACTGCGATAGAAGCCTGGTCTTCTGTGGACTTAACTTGATTTGTGTTCTCCTTGTCGATTGAGAAGTAGGTGCAACTAAGGAAAAAACTGCAACTTCTTGAACAATCAGCCAACTCCTAGGCATGGGTGTCTCCAAAAATGGAGATTTCTTTTATATCACGGTCAGCACCCTTATCTTCTTCTCTTTGCTTATCCCCTTCGCTGGAGAAGAAGACAACCGACCTAGAAAGCTTAGCCTTTAGTTGAGAATGGCTACTCCTAGCCTTCTTGGTCAAGGAAGGAGCTAAGAAGGACCAAAATAACCAATTGAACACACACAAGAAGGGGAAAAAAAAAATAAAAAAATAAGATAAGAGAGTCACAATCAGCTACGATATTCTTATACAGACCCAAACAAGCATCAAGATGAATATACGCCTACCCTTAGCTTTCCTTTTTGCCTCTATTTTGGAAAGAATGCCTAGCAGGATACGAGTACACTCCTCATCCATTTTCTTCTTAGCCTCGTAAAGTTCATTCACCGTGGAATATAAAATTCGTGCTTCTTGTGGTTTGGCTTGCCACCAAAACCTCCCTCCTTATGCCAATTAGCTGAGCTTTTTCACTCTTAAATAAAATCAAGGATATCCTTGTGCTTGGCACCTTTAAAGTAGCCCTAAATGACATACTAGTCAATTTCGGAGACAAAATACGTGAAGAAGTGAGGCATCAGATTCAATATGGTTGCATTGATCAGGATCCCCTCCATAAGTCATAAGTGCTTCATATCAGAAAAAGACCATTGTATCTTGAATGGTCTAGAGTTGCGAGTTGCGAGTTGCTAGACTCTGTATAAAAGAAGGCTTCTCTGGTAACCAGACAAAGCAAATAAGGGCCAGACAACTCAACAAAAAACAATAATCGAAAATTGAATATCATCCCAATCGACTTATATTTAGTAAGGGAGCACGCGAAGAAAAAGAAACCATTCTAGGCAATAGAAGTGGAGAATCATGTACCGCTAACCACGTGCAATTTCTTATGGTCATCCTACCCCTTATCAGAGATTCGCATATTACAAAACACATAGCGGTTGGGGATAGTTTCTTGCTGGATTTAGTGTCGACCTTGAGCTGTTAGGCTTAGGAGACCATATCTAAACCCCAAGATATGTTGAGCAAAACATGCCAGTCGGAAAGCGCCATTAGAATATTGAAACCAGTGGGGTTCATCAGGTGAAGCCCAGTTTCTGTGAAAAATTGATTAGATGAGCGGTAGTGTAGGGAAATACAGACACTCGACATGATGCCTTAAGCTCATTCTCAGTCACATAATTTTAATTTATATTTTAAATAATTTTAAGTTATTTGATTGGATTTGATTAAGATTTAGATTTATTTAATTTATGTGATTTTATTTATTCAATTTTTAGATTTAGATATGTAATTTAATTTAGTTTAGTTTATTTTAGTTTAGTTTAGGTTTAATTCATTTATTTACTTGATTTAGATTTTTATTCAAGATAATCTGATTTTAGTTATTTAAAAAAAAAAAAGAGAGAGAAAAATCTCAACTAAAGACAAGCTCAGACTCGTGCGAGTGAAGAAGTACTCTACACGCCATTATGTCAATCCAATTAAGCGGAGGACACCATCAGATTAGCGCATGTGTTTCACGCGCCGAAAGGCACGAGTGGGACGGCTAAGAATATGAGACATGTCGGGCCCGCGTGACAGCGACAACTCGCTTTTCTCTCTCCAAAGTATTGGATCCCGTGCATAAACCTCCTTACAACTGCTTTCTTTCTCCAGTGAAAACGTGCCACGTCATTCAAGTCAAAGTCAGACTTTCTTTAACCAATGACAAGCTAGATTTATGCCAAGCTCCCTGTTTCACAGCATATAGGATTATTGCCAAGAGTCAGAATTTGAATAAAAACATAAGGACAAAAAAAAGAAAAAGATGAATAATGAATAGAAAATTACTATCGTCGTATCACCGATCAGAATAGAGTATCAAAATTCGTACTTTTAACTATAAAAAAACTACGAGAGCT
The DNA here is from genome assembly GCA_002914805.1 of Parasponia andersonii. Taxonomy (NCBI): domain Eukaryota; kingdom Viridiplantae; phylum Streptophyta; class Magnoliopsida; order Rosales; family Cannabaceae; genus Trema; species Trema andersonii. The sequence goes on from JXTB01000118.1 coordinate 335,415, forward strand.
GAGAAAAAATACACCATTATTTCTGGAGCGAGAAAATAATAGTCTAGTGAGAAAAAGTTAGTAGGAAACACAACGTGGAGTGAAGCCTTTTAACTGTAATTTTTTTTAGTTTGATTTTATTTTTTAATTTTAGAATTTTATTTTCTTTAGGATGTTTATATTTAATATTTTTATTTTTCTTAGCTTAATTATGTTCTAGATTGTTTTTTTCTACCGCTACAATGTAGCCTAACTATAATGCTCTAAATTTGTCTTTTATTTTAGTCTGTGAATTATTTTTCTTAGTTGAGTTTTCAATTCTGTTTTTAATACTTCTATTTAATTGGTCACTAAATAGATGATTTGTTAATTATAATAAAACTAGAAAGAGATTTATGTGCCTAGTCTATTAGATTGAGAGCCATAAATTATATATAAAATAAGAATATATATATATATACATAGTTTGTGTAGTCGTTATATGAGTTTTCATTGATCTTAATGAATTCTTAATTAGTTTAATTCACATAAGAATATAGTGAATTGATAATTAAAGTTATTTTTGCTTGAACTTGGAAGAGAATAATAAATAAATTAGAGAATCTCGACTATCAACTAGCAAAATAATTTAGAGCTAATGAGATAGGGAATTTTTAAAATTGATTAGTTATGATAAAATTAGGCACCCTAGGTTTATTTTCATTGATTTAAACCTTGTTCAATTTTCGTTTTACGTTTTTTTATTTTAATTTTTATTTTCGTTATTGCTTTTAGTTGATTTTTAGTTTTAATTTAATTTTTTTATTCGTTTAATTCAAATAAAATTAAAATTAGCTAAATTTTGGTACTTAATAAATCAATAATCTTCATGGGACAATACTAATATTACTTATTACGATAGCGTTCACTTAAACGACTAGTCTTTAAGGGTGTTAACTGTGTAGATAACGACCCCATTGGGAACCGAGCACTCAACCTGCAATTGATTGATGTTAGGGTCCTCAATGTAACTTACAATGGTTTATTCTCCCTTCGGTTTAAGAAATTACAATAATAAATATAAAGATTGAACGAATCAGAATGGGGATTTTGAGAAGTAAACTTTCTAGAAATCCAAGAAAATTTAGGATTTTGAAAGTTTGAATGCTCTTAAAATACAAGAATTGGTAAAGTGTGAATTGGGAGCAATGCTTTTACACTAGAGGTACATCATATGTCAAAGGTCATGTCCTCGTGACATTATTATAAATTTAAGGAACTTTCGAATTTCAAAAAACTCGTGTAACGTCTTCAACTGTTGGACCATGTGGTGCATGTCAAAACCTAATTTCTCCTTTTAACACCTAACACATAGTTACAAGAGGAGAAATAGGAACAGTTATGGGACCCATGATATCCTCACTTAATGGATAGCACATGGCTTTGGTTAAAAATAAAGAAACGATTAAGCACATGATTAGTCACACTGATCACAAGTCATTAACTACCTGTCTAATGGTATTAAACTAGCATGACAGCATATGAGCTCAAAAAGGTGACACATGACAAGCATGAGGGTCTTTACATAACCAAATTATAAAAAGGGTCTTAATAAACCAAAATAGCTTTTTCAAACCCCCTAAATACTATCTTAAGATAGAGAGATGAGGGTCGGGGTCGGGGTACAGAAGGTTTACTACATTACCATACCTAGGTCAACTATTTGCATGGGTCCCAAAAGACTAATACACTAAGTAACCACTAAGCTTTACACGTGGTAGTGGTCCAAATAGGTAATTACCAACATAAAAAATGATTTATGTTGTGGCAACTTAACCACAAACTATCTGATCAGAATGTTGTCTGTAATGCCAAATCTCTAAGAGAGAGAACCCTACCTTCTTCTTATTATAAATACAATGTTTTGTCTTAGATTTAATCTTATCATCTCTTCTATATATTTTACCTTAACCGATTTAAACATCAAATTGTCTCGTAGGTAACAACTACTACTCATTGATTTCAGTACTTGAGATAGGGTGTATTTAGAAGTGGCAAGGATACGTGGACAATTAGAGAAACAGCTGCGACATCTAGTATATTTTTAAAAGAGAAATAAAGTGGCTTCCAAAATTTCTTTTGGAGTCTCTTTTATTTTTCAATTTTTTAATGTTAAATTTTATTTTTCCTTTTTTAAAGTCCGAAAAATTAACATCCCTAAAATGTTCACTATCCAATTTAGTAACCATATGGAACACGATCATTAATTTAGAGACCATCTCGAACGTGGTCTCTAATTTAGTTACCATTGTTTCAAATATTATTTTTTTCAAAAAATTAAATTGTGGAAATTTCTAGGTAAAAAAGGAAGAAATTTTTTTTAAACAAAAAAAGGCTGAGAAAGAAAATGGCAAAAGCCTAAAAATCGTAAATTACTAACAATTTTTAATCTACTTTGAGTTTTTTTCCCTCTCCTACATTCTCTCTCCTCTCATTTCTTTGTTTATGCTATAAAGGTTTTTTTAAAAGGTTTTTTTTTTATCAATTGAGAATATGAAGTAATAAAAATGGTTTTAGAAAAGTCATTTTGAAAACACATCGGAAATGCTCTAGAAATATCATAGATAATTAAATATTGGTCTATAACCCAAAAGTATCTTCACGCTAACATTCGTGAGTGAGATCCAGTAGTGTTGTATAAAGATACTAGACATGCAACTCGAGCTGAATCGAGTTAACTTGATCTAAGTTTATGCGATCCAAGTTGCCTATGTTGTTTTTCTTTTAGCATTTGGCTAAAAAATAACACTCCAATGGTATGCTATATTTGACATAATTTTTAGCAATGCTATTTTTTTTTACCAAATATAACACATAGAATAGCATGTGCTAAATTTTAGTATGTGGTGTAATTTGCAATATTACATATTTTAAATATTAAATATTCATATATTTCACAATATTATCAAAATTCAATGCATGTATATATTTTTCATTCAATTTTATTAGAAGTTTATTCTTACTAATTTACAATCAATTAGTATTAATAGCAAAATAAATTTTTATTTACAATTTTTTTTTTTTGCATTGATCAGTTTGTTCATTTATGCAGAATATGAGTAATCGCAAATTGATAGGTGCAGTTAGTTTTTATACATAAAAATGAGTTAATAGTAGAAAAAAAGATAATTAAACATAAAATTAATGTTCAAAATACAAAAAAATATATATATTTCTTTTAACATATATATATATTAGAGCAAAACTCAAAAAATCATGTTAATTTAGCATTACAACACATCTTTTAGCATAATGCACGGAGAAGGTTTGATAAGTGAACATTTTCACAAATTTTGACTGTTATTTGTTACTACTAATTAGTTAGCAGATGCACGTGAATGGGAGTCACTTGGTAGGTGACTCCGATTCACACTAGTGCGCACTTAGTTGACTTTTACATATCCGGAAGGAACAGTCCAATACTTGAGATGTGAAGAACCTATACATACCTATGTACCGATCCGGCAGGTTTTTTTTTTTTTTTTTTTAACATATCAATAGGTATTATTTTATCCAAAATTTATCTGAGTCTTTTCATAGTAAAAAAATAAAGTGAAAGAAAGAGCATCAAATAATGAGTGTGTAAAGGCAACCAGAAATAGCAAGCTCCCTGGTCAGGCATTACCATAAAAGCCCGTGAGGCCGTAACCCCCTATCAGACAGGAGCATGGTCCTCCACTAGGCTCTGCAAAGCATAGGAAGCAACATGGCGTATTACAAGCCTACCCCAGACAGAAAAACAGGACCAGTCACTCACACATTTACTACTAGTCCTACCCTCGGTCCTGTATTTGAAAACATAATATTTGCATAAATTTTCCAATATGTATATTTGAGATACAGGGCATATATATATATATAATCTTTTAAGTACCTTGAACAAGGAACTCTTCAATCCAAATAAAGAATTGGCAAGTGAATAGCTATGAAAATTATTCAACGAATCATATACAATTGGTTTCAAAGGGGAAAAAAAAATGTCATATTACTAATAATGAATTAATGAACTATGGACAGCTCTCTTCAGTTTTCAGAATTATTAGTTCTCACGACTAATAAATTCCAATCGAAACCGATATTTGTTAATAACAATGGTAAGATTTAGAAAATAACTTATTATTGATAAAAATAAATTCTAAATAGAGATAGAGATATCACCATTCAACAAAATGCTTAGGTTGGTAGTTTCCTCTACTTATGAGGGTGAGGATCGAAGTGAGGATGGAGTCCCAAAACATGCTCTGGCATGAAGTCATGCCTTGTCAAGATTCCAACAATTGGAGGTCTCTGCAAATGAAATATTTCATAAAATAAGTTATTCTCATAATGTTGTAGACTTTCGTGTTAAAGTTCCAGTTAAAATCAGAGAGAACACATAACCAAGATGTAGTCTTATAAGCTACATTACATATACATGTGTGGATATATTTGTGTTGTGTGAGAGAATTCAAAGAAAGATTTAGTCTTACCCCTGGTGTCTTTGGCACCACCAACAGGTGCCTGAGGCCGAGCTCTCGGAAGAGAAGTGCAGCTTTAGCTAGAGACATTGTTTCCACCACTGTGTATGGAGACGTATTAGTAATGGGATGAAGATCAACATACATCTCCATTTCCTCCTCCGTGATGTCCGAGTCCTCCAGTTTGACCCCCTTGCCCAATCCCGCCTTAGCAAAATCATGTGCCTTGAACCTCCTCATAATTCCTGATCCCGTCGTCACCCTCATTTTAGAGAACTTCTTTCCTCTTAGCAAAACAAGCAAATGAGACCTCAAAACAAGACCACACAACTCCGGAGCTTCAGAGAAAGGTGGCTCATCTATCACAGGAAACCCATTATGCCTTGTAGTCTTCAGAGCATGCAATATATTGCCCACTTTTTCGACTCCAGAAAATGTAACTAGTGGACCAGATACAACATCACTTGCAACCAAATTTCTCATGTATGGTTCTGCGTGAGCTTCCATATAGGGTAGCCCCTTCAATACCAAGATTTGGTCATAGACACCCTTGTTGAAACAATCAGCCACAGTTTTCGAAATAAGGAGAACCAGCATCATCAGTGGGAGCATCAAGAGGTTGTTTGTGAGCTCAAGAAGTATAACACAAAGAGAAACAGTCATCCTCATGGTCCCACCAAGGAAGGATGCAGCTCCAAGAAGGGCAAAGAGACCCGCATCAAGACTTGAGACAGAACCAAGGACAGTGCCAACAAGGCGCCCATAAGAGGCACCAGCAAGTATAACAGGGATAAATAGACCAGAGGGAACAGCAATGCCATAAGTGATAATGCCTAGAAAATAAATAGCAATAAAGAAAACTAAAAGAGTGGAGAGATGAAATTCCTTTTCAGAGCCAGAGCTAAATAGGTTTCGAATGGCATCATCATTGGTATTGAAAAAAAGGGAAGCAAGGTCATTGTAATGGTTAGGTGGACATTGGAAATTCTTGTAGTTCCCAGAACGACCGACTGTAGGACATTGATCCTTGAGGTGAGGGGGACAGGGAGTGCACTGTGAAAGCCATGGAAGGCCATAAGAAGAACAAGAGCTCAAAAAGGAAATGACCAATACAAGGATAATTTTTAATGAAGGACCTCTCCTGCAAGTCATTAAGAAGAATCAGCAACCAAAAAGAGAGAACCACATTAATGTTTTTCTTTTTTTTTTTTGTTCTTTTTTTTTTCCAACTGCTAATCTATTCGCCATGTTAAATTGTCTAATGAACCGACAGTAAACTCTGTATTCATCCTTCAAATCTAAGGGATCCTTCAAAACCAAGGGATCCTTCAAAACTAAGGGTTAAAAGTTTATGCTGTCATTTCTTACATAATGTGCAAGAGGAACGAAATTATTGGCTTTCTTAGAGAAGTAGCTACCTAGATCCATCAACAAAACAAAAGGACAATAGAAAAAGGGCAGGGCATACTCATTGATGATGCTATAAGCACGAAGGACTTTGTTCACAAAAAAATTGTAAAGGCTCCCTAAGATGCCGCCAATAACTCCAAGGAATATAACTGCAAGTAGATCTGGAGTGTTGTAAGCTGTTTTTGTTGAATTGACATCAAACATAATCAGACCTCCTTCCCCAAATAGTCCACATTTACCACCCCTGCAAACTTCCATAAAACTTCTCAACACCACTACTACTACAGCTGTTGTAAAAAATGTCCTCCAAAGAAGAGCACTTCTCCACCTATGGCAGGCACAACTTATTCTCAGAATTGAATATAGTGGAAAGCATCAAAAGCCAAGTACAATGAGAAAAGCAGTGACGATATGATATCTCTCTCAGTGATAAAAAAAAGTGGGGAAAAATTCAGCTGCTGAGTGGGTGTTCCTTTTTAGAGAATGTTGAACATATACTTGGGGAAAAATTCAGCTGCTGATTATGTAGCTGTTTCTTTTTACAGAATGTTGAACATATATTTTATGTTTTTAAGATTTTAGATTTTCCTTTTGACCATTGGAAAAGAAAACAAATCAAGATACATAACTGTGACTTTAAGATGGAACTCCAAGACTTGCAACAGATAGCTTGGAGAAAATAAGAATGAACACCATGCAAATTTCTAAGACCATGCTGTTCTCACATTGTATTCTTTTTCTCACTTTTAATTTCCACATTCCAAATTTCCATTTATGCTCAAAGAAACTAATCTGAAACCTATTCTCTAGTTTGCATTTATACTTCTCTATTTTCACCTACAAAAGGGAAATTGATAATCAAGCCCTAGATAGAATGTGGCAGCGACAGCCATAATCCAGATTCAAGCCTATGCCTTGACAAATGTGTATGTGCACTTTGTACGCATAAAAGACCTATGCATGTATACGTATCATGTATATACATAAATATATATATATACAAAAAAATCGACAAACACATACAGAGAGAGAGAGAGAGAGAGAGAGAGACCATGAAGCTGCCTCTTCAAGTGCAAAGAGGACCCCACCAACTGGGGCACGGAAGGCAGCTGCAACACCCGCAGCAGCGCCACAAGTGATTAGATCCCGCCGGTCTCGATCATTTTTGAAGAATCTAAGCCATTTCCAAGTCAAACGATACTTGCGAGAACCACCCTGACCAAGCAATGAAGCTATGCAAGCGCCAGTGTGCACCATAGGCCCCTCCTTACCCACAACAAATCCAGCAGCTACTCCAAAAATGGAACCAAAAATCTGCCAAGAATATGTAATCATTGTAAGCGCATTTTTTTAATTTGTTCTTAATTTCATGCAACCATATTTGGATGCCATGAACTAAGTTTTTACTTTGAAACTTAGTTTCCTCAGTGTCATAGAGAACACCAACGGCTTTGAATGAATCTCATTTCTATGTTTAGTTGCTTCAAAAGATAACTTCCCAAGTGTGACACTGATAAGTAAATTAGAAAGATGGCAATGAATGAGTATCTAATAAGAATGAATTCAGAGTGAGAATCAGCACACTTCAAGGCAATCCCCATGATTAATTATATCATAATATTTTTATACAAGAGTTACCAGTTCTCTAGTCCTCTGAAAAATATGTTCGAATAGTAAGAGATGCAAATTGAATAGTAAGAGATGCAAAACAACCAAATAAGTTTCCGCTTTACTCCTCTAGTGGATCATAAAAAATTGCTTTATTGTATGTCTGGAAAAGAAAAATAGTTTCAGTTTGTTATTCACCTTTACAAAGAGCGTACTTGGAGCCAATATAGAATAAGCATCTATACCATTGAGGTATGCTTTCACCTCAGGTATGCCGGAGCCTGCTGCGGCTGGGGCAATGTAGGCACATAGGACTGCAGCAGCAAAGGCCAAGATCATGTTACAACCAACATATGCTGCGAATGCCTGAAAGTACCTGCACTGGAGTTAAATTATGTAGCACTTGCTCCAAAGTTATACAAGTTCAGGGGGGAAACGTTTGGGAATTCAATTCTAACAGAAAGCTTATTTCTAGTATTTCTGATAATTCTAGTAGGATACTTAAACATAGATAATTGGAAAGGTTTCATTACACAAGTGAAACACTGCTGATTATAAACTTCCTCCAAATTTTGAAAATGACTTCTCACAGCATACTACTGATCAAACTGCAAGAGACAGTACTCCGGAGTCCCTAAAATGCCCTACTGCAAAATGACTTCCTAGTACAATTTTTTCAATGTCTTCTATCCATCATCGTTCATTGCTACTCCACAGGTCAGCAATAGGTTTTAAACAAAAACAAAAATTGTTATTCATCATTTCTGGTGTCCTAAGTAACCTAGGCAAAGAATGAAACTCATTTTGCTATTTGAAAAGAGTTTAATAGGAAATGCTCAGTCCCAGGGGGGGAAAAAAAGTAAGCAAACAAAGTTGCATATGCAAAACAAGAACCCCAGTACAAAGTGTTAATAACTAGACAACGTTAGCCCCGATCGTATTATACCTTATACTTGATGACATGGTTCAGAATGCAACTACTCCATTTTGATTTCGATCAAATAAGTACAAAGAAGGGGGACAACATTAAGACAGTAGCATGTAGACTTACTTATCCTTAAGCATGAGATTGTTGGTGAGAAGAAGTTTGCTGCCGGCTATATTCTCCACAGCAATGTTATTAAAGAAGCCAACCAGCCCAGTACACAACCCAATTAGAAGAGCTAGCGTCCATTTAAGGACAACATATTGAAATATCTCAACCTTCTTTCTAGATCTCCAGTCCTGCTTAAAGAGTTCATTCTCAACAATTCTACAAAAACGGGGGAAAAAAATAAAAAAGGTGAGAAAGCACATATATACTTCTTGATAAGAATGTATAGAAAAATAGAGTGTCAATAAAGAAAAGGAAAAAATCGATGAAAAGGGTAGTCACAAATATGTTCAGCAACTTTCATCATTTCGGGGGTTGTCTGAGCTAGACAGAATAGCAGCAAAGTTAAGTTCTCTTCTCAATCATCCGTCCTATCTTATAGGACTATAAAAGCTTGAAAATTAACTGTTTTATTATGTGAAAAGGCACATCACTGGAATTTTAAGTGATGCAACACTCTTTTCAAAAGAAGAAGGCTAAGCAATTCCAATAGTATGAATCTATCTGCTAACATGTTTAGTTAAAATAAAAGAATGAAAAAACAAAAAAAACAAATTTATGATTAGCAGAGCCATGAGGTAGAGAAGAAAAGAGAACAACAAAGTAAATAGCCTTGTTTTATCATGCTCGATAGCATCACAAGGGGACATAGGATTGTTGAATTGGCCGTGACAAAAGTAAATGGCCTTGTCTTAACAGACAAGTTACTAAAACCAGAAAACATACAGCACTTAAAACTGGAACAAGAGCATATATAGGACCAAACTAAATCGTCATTGGTAACAATATTTTTGATAGTTGAAATGTAAGGCAACAAAAACAAAAATAAAAGAAGAATACGAAAGAATCATAACTTTTTTTTTTCCTTCCCATTTTCTGCTGACCAAATTAATAATAGAAAGTGAAATAGAGAAATAGTCAATTGAATTGATAGTTAAGATTTTGGATTAACATAAGGACAAAAGAAAAGAGAAAATATACTATTAAAAATTGTTTTTCTATGCGAAACCATGCAACCGAATATAAAATTATTCAATAATCTAATAAATGAACAAAACTCAATGGTTCTATTCCTCAAACAAAACTATTATTAAAAAATAGTAATAACAGTAGTAGCACAAATATATATTCTTTAAAAAAAAAAAATCCTTGTGATAATTGAGAAATAAGATTCGAAAATTGCTTGAGAATCAAAGAATAATCATAGGTAGATACCGGTAAGTATGATGAAGACGACGATCCAAGTAAATTATACAAAAAAAAAAAAACAAAACAAAACAAAACAAAACAAATAGAACAATTAATACATATTTTGAATCATTTCGAGCTTAAAATGAACAATCTATTCTCAATCATGCAACAGAGCAAAGGTATTAAAAATATAATATTAATAACAATAAAAAACATGAAAAGGAAAATTCAATTCAGAATGAGGTATCGGAAGGCAAATACACCCATTTGGCTCATTTTAAAAACAAAAAGAGAAAATAAGGGAATCCAGATTCTATCATTTTCTACCATTTTCAGGGTAACCAAACAAACAGAAACGAATAGAATAAAATGAGAAATGACGAGAGGGGTTTTGAACGTAAAAGGCATACTCATAATCAAGGCTCTCGATTGGACAAACGTTGGCACCAACAATGGCAATCTGAGAAGTGTTGTTGGTTCTACTCCTCAGCAGTGGTTCCTTAAACGATCCTTCCCTCTCCAACCCCAGCCCCTCGATCTCTATATCATTCTCCTCCTCCGCCATATCATTCAAAACCTTCTTTTCTCTCTCTCAAACTATTCAGTCTCTCATTCGAGACGCTTTCAAGATTCCGATTCCAATTCCAATTCCAATTCCAACTCTCTGATTTGATTCCAACTCTCTTTTGTTCGTTTCTACGTTATGGTTTCCTGAACTTCCTCCCCTGCCAAAATAAAATTATCAAAATATTTAATTATGTTATATTGCTTTTTCTATTTCTACGTGGCATCAACACAAAGCTTTGAAAATAAATATTTATTATAGAAATAAATGTTATTTATTTGTTTTTATGTGGAGAATAATCGGAGTGAAGTGATTGTCACGGTTTGTACAAGAAAAAAGGTTGTTTTGTCATTGACTGATTCGCCGACGATGCACCTAGATTTAGTTACGTCCAAATCCCACTCAGGCCGTAGGGACACGCAACTAAATATTAAATACCTTTTCTTTTCTTTTCGTTTGTTTTTAGTATTATCTTTAATTTTATCATATAGTGATAGAAGTAAGATGCCAACCTTGGAATTATATATATATGCTAAGTTGTTTACATATGCCTACGTGAATATAAATTTCCAAATTGGCTAATTTGAATACATATGCCCACGTTAATATATATTTCCAAATTGGGTAATTTGGGTAGAATGCATACAACTTACAACTTTATCTCCAATTTTAAGGTTGTACTTGGAATTCACAACTTTTTTTATAAACTTATTTCTTCCTGAAGAAAAAATTATCATAAGAATAGTAATAAACTCTAGAGATTACTAAAATAATAATGTTTTAAAAAAGTGTAAAAAAAATTATTGTATTATTTAAAATTCAAAATAAATATATTTTATTTGAATTATTATATCATTTGCTATTTTTGATTAGTTAAAAACTTCAAAAAAAATTAGTAAAATTAACATTTTACCCCTTATTATAAGACACACATCACATTTTAAAATGAAGGGATAGAGAATATATGTGGTCTAAAAAAAACACTCTTCCCTCCTCCATAAATCCTAAAACAAATCTAAAATTTTCGAAAATTTTCTTTTGAAATTTCTGAAAATTTTAGTTTTTCTTTTCTTTTTTGGATTTGTGCTAAAATTATAGAAGAAAGAGTTTTTTGTTTGTCACTTTTGAAATTTTCAAAAAGTTTTTTGTTTGTCACTTTTGAAATTTTCAAAAATTTTAGATTTTTTTTTTTCTATTTTGGATTTGTCTTGCAATTATTGAGCGAAAAAAAAAAAGAAGTTATAGACTATATATATTCTCTCTCTTTTCATTTTCAAGTGTAGTTTGTGCCTAAAAATAATATAAATAAGGAGTAAAATATTAATTTTACTAATTTTTTTGAAAGTCAAGGGTAGTAAATAACATAACAATTCAAATTGAAGGTATTTATATTGAATTTTTAATAATACAAGGATTTTTTCACACTTGTTTAAATCAGATGGTATTTTAGTGATAATTTACCTATAATAGAATATACTTATTTTGAATTTCTAAAAACACAAGATTTGTTTTTATACTTTTTTAAAACAGAGGGTATTTTGGTAATAATTTCCCTTGACTCTATTATATAATATATGTATATATATATATATGCACCAATTCAGTAGTTTTTTTTTACCTATCCATAAGTAATGAACGTCTTTTGCAACAAAAGTTGGAGAGAAAAAAATATTAAATAATTAATATTTATTTTTATTATTTTTTTCTATTATAATATTCTTTTATATTATGATCTAACGATTAAAACAATATATATAAATAGATAAAAAAAAATACCAATTAAATTGGCAACCTATGTATATATCCAAGTGAAAATTAAGTGAACGAGTGACATATGTCACTATTATAGTAACTAGTCAAATGAAAATATTTTTATCGACCTCCATTAAAATAGACAAAATAGTTACATGAGCATCAGTCAAAGTTGATTAGGAAAAAAGATGGGTTTATAGCATAAATGGTCCTTGAATTATCCACTTTATGCAATTCAGTCCTCAAAATTTTAATTGTGATAATTATGTTTGTAAACTTTCTGATTTGAAGTAATTCAGTCTTAACAGGAACTGTCTAAATTACAAATTACTATTAAATTTTGGACTAAAAATACATACAAGTAGTATATTATAGTCACTGAAAGTGTATTTTTTAAAAAAAAAAAAAAAACTAAACAAAAAGATTTAGAGAAACTTTTTTGTAATTATTCACTTTTATGCTTGAAATTCACAAATTATCTTTCAAATAAACTTTCAGACGCCACCATATGGTTCTTGAATGTGTTTTTGGTTAAATATTTAACAATAAATTGCAATTTAGATTATTTAAAGACTAAATTATTACAAATTAAAAATTTAGTGGCTTAATTGCTATAATTAAGTTTTTGATGACAAAATTATCATAGATTGAATAATTCAAGACCATTTGTGTCATTAAACCTAAAAAATTCTATTATTAACCATTAGATTTCATTTAATGATGAATTGCTTTTACGGAAACAACCCTTAATTGTTAAATTAAGACAACAACATAACTTGACAGTAACAATTTAATTGATCTTTTTTCCATTGTGAATTTTTGTTTATAAAGAAATATATTTTTATTCGATTTTTCACTTGAATTATAAGGTTCATTTTTATGACTTATTCCCTGTATGTAATATTCATATATTAGAAACTTTAGAATATTTTTCATTGTAATGTCAGGATTGACAGAATTGATGGTGATGAAAATATAACATGTCAATTAGTTATTACATGTAATATAAAACTACAACATGCCCTAAATATGGTAGAGCCCATATGTTTTCTTCACTTATTTGTTTCGGATTTTGCCTTTATTTATTTTTGTTAATTTGAGATGATATCGAAAACGAGGAAACAGAGATACAAAGAAGGTCCAAAAGCTCAGTCTGGGACAACACAGGAGCGACGTGACTATTGACTAACAATACATATCCGAAATTACATTTTCTGGAATGAAATTCAAATTTAATCTTCTAAATTTGGAAGGAAAGAGGGCCATGCTGCAAAATTATGAGCCAAGCAATTATTTTTTTTTTAGGGGGAAGCAATTAAATAATGTTACAAGTTAAAGTATATTAGTTAAAAGTATATTCAATTAGGGAAAAAATGATAATATATAATAGGGATAATATCATATATATATATATATATTAAAAAGAAAAACCTAAAAAACTCACGTCTTTTCATTATTATCAAATAAAATTTTCTATTTATATTTTACTATCAAATCTCACGTATATACATATATAATGAAAATTAGAATTTAAAAATATTGTATAAACTTATTTTGACATCTATAAAAATAGTTAGAAGATAATCAAGACGGCCCAAAAAAGAAAAATGATAATATCTTAAGAATCCGACAAGAACAGTTTTAAAACACAAATTTTTTTTTAATTCTGTTATCTGATTTCAAAAGTTAAAAATATTAGCTTTCAATGATTTTATCTCAAATCATTCGATAGAAAAATATAAATAAAAAAATTTGATTAGATATTAGTAAAAAAAAAAAAAAGCATCCACTTTTTTATAAAAGGCTAAAACTTATGGAATTTTTTTATATATATTATCCCTATTTAATATAGTGGGAAATTTTGTGTAGAGGTCTTTTTTTTTTTATGTATTGGTAAGCGTTAGATCAAATCTACGACAAATGTTCTTTTTGGAAAAAATTATAAAATAAAAGGTCTATTCTAACAGTCATGCCTATCCAAACAATCTCAAATATTTTTATCCANTACTTACTACTCCTATTTTGACAATAAATATTAGGCAACCCGTGCCACTTTCTAAGTGACCCCCCAGTTCATGCTACCACTAAAAGGACCAAATCATAGCCAAAATGAATGTACATGATGAAGTCGAAATATCACGTTTCTGATCCTTTCAAGCTGTTTCTTATCTTCAATTGATTCGATCCTCCGTGTACTTATTAATGAAGAAAGAAAAATCTTGTTCTTTTTTGCTTTCTTCTTTATTCTAGTTCAATACTTTACTAAATTAAGGCTGATTCAATTGAAGTCCATAATTTTAGATTAAATCCTTAATCAAACTACATTACGAAATAAAATTTTCCTGAAAGAATAACTAATTATGGAATCAAATATTCTAGATCGAAAGGAATATAGATATTCTTTTAAAGTTCCTAAAATTTAAATTCTTTCAATTCGTCATATTTCTTTACAAATATAGACTTAAATCTGAGAAAATAGAAATATGCACAAAAACTAAAACAATTATAAACAAAGGATAATCACAACCAATAAATCTGATACAATTGTTCCATTTTTAAATCAAATAGGCGCGCATGTGTAAACCAAACAATATCCAAAGATTATTTAGACAAAAAAAAAATACTAGTTAAAGAAATATTATAAATAAGGCTAAATGAAATATTATTTATGTTACTACTTTTATAAAGAGTGTGCTTGATAGGAGGGATAAATGAAAAGAAAGAAAGTCACGAGGGGATTAATGGATAGATTTAGAATTTGTTGTTTAGTGGCAAAGATTTTAAAAATGAAAAGATTAGATAATGGATTTCAATTTAATTCAACCAATTTCAATATCTTCTAAATTATCAAGTAATTCAGTAGTTATTGAACAACTAAAACCTTACTCTTTTGAAGTACTTTTTTTTTATGAAATTTTTTTTTTTTGTTTAAACGTAAGATGTAAATTAATTTTTGATCAATCAAGAAACGATAATAAGAACTAGAAGTGTTCAAAATTCGCATGATCTAATCCAATCTGCATGAACCAATCTAATCAAATCCATAGACTGAATTAGATTAAATTTCTAATATATGTACTTTTGCAAATTAGAAATAGTTTTCACTTTAAAGTAATCAATTCATCTAATCCCAATTTAAATTATATATAACATATAATTCATGCATTTTTTTGTATATTAAATTTTATAATGGTTGTTGTTGGAGATTATTTTCCAACAACAAAAATCAATGATCATTTACATAATTAATAAACTGCAAAAAATTAATAAACTGCAAAAAATCTATTACAGTAAAGCGGCAAAAAATCTATTACAATAAAGCGACTATGAGTAGCGCGGCTCGGCATCTTTGGATGTTTTTGACCCGACCTTAATCACAAGTAAATTATTATGGACAGCTTGGTACCTCCGAGTGTAACTGAGCTGAGCTCAATCACAAAAAAATAATTCAAGTCTGCTCGGTGTCTTTGTACGCTCTTAAGGAGAGCACAAATAATATACGCTCCCGAGCAGAGCCTAAATAATCTACACTTCCGAACTGAGCACAAATAATCTATGTCAACGAACACTCACGTGTACAGGACACATCAAATGTGCTATCATTTTTGGGTGAATGCCTAACATGTTTGCATATAATACCAATCTACAGGGACAGATGTCAGTCATTCTGGGTGATCACTTAACATGTCCATATGTGATGCTAATCTACAAGGACAGGTATCGACCATCCTGTGTCATAGGGACTAGCACGCCTTTATAAAAGCATTGCTTTTCCAATGATTAGGATAAGCCGTCATTCGCATTCTAAAAACCCTAAATCTTATTGGCATTTTCTTTTCTCTCTAATATTCTTTTATATCTTTATTTATGTCACCATGGCCCATCGTTGACTTAAGCATCAGAGAGTGTTTGGCAGGAACCATACTGGTACCACTACCTTAGCTATGGCATCAGACCACCTTAACTTGCTCTTTGCAACAGTCGGTCTGACCTCGATATTATTAATGAAAGTATTCATTTCCGACACAGAGTGCGAAGTGCAGTAAGTTGGTGCTCAGATGAAAAACTACACTAACAATTGTAGCTCAAGGTGTAAAATTTTATGTTGTATCTTTTTCTAACATGTCTTTATCAATAATCTTTCCTCTATATAATTTCCATTAGAAGTAATTTTGAACATTGGTGAATTATACTTACTAAGTCTTTTAGAATATTGCAAGCGTATGTGAATTCGGTAATATTAACTTTCGGAAGTATTATATTTTTTTTTAATGGTCATATATTTCTTTTAAACTTTACTAAAAAAATAAAATGAAAAAACAAAACAAAACAAAGTTAATGGATTCTTTATATTGTGATAAGTATTTAGTTTTCAATCTTTCATCCAAATAATGTTGAAGAAAAATTATCGCTCAAGCGCAATCTTCAATAGATGCATTATGTCCTTCTTTAATTATATTTTCAAAATTTATAGTATTAAGTAAAATCGTAATATCTAGTGTCCATGTCATATAATTCTTGCCCAAACCTAATTTCAAAGGTAAAAAATTCAAATGTTGTGATATTTGACATCGTGAAAACTATTACATCACAAGATATTATATGATAAGAAATGAGAAATTTATAATTTAATCAATATGTAAACACAAAGAATTTAAGTGCCATAATCTAACGTATTAAATTAACAATATTCATACATGTAAGTGTTACTAGACAAACATAGAAGACCAAATATATAGATATAAAAATCTACAACCAAAAACAGGGATCGAGCCAGAATTGTTCTAATGGAGGTATGACTCAATTATAATAATAAAGATTTTAAAACAAGATAATAACATAAAATTAACATTGATATATATGGTGAGCAATAATACACATGGATGGATCTTGTTTGTATCAGATTTTCTGTCAAAATTTGGTTAATAAGAGTGATCGAGACATTCAGCTACAAATTAAATATTCTACTGTACTTCATAATATTGATGCGTAAGCAAATCACTACTTAGGAAGATGATTTATGCATAACTTATCTTTCTTTTTTAACTCATTCGTGCATAACATTTAGAAATGAATAGCAAATTATAGCCTAATTGGGCCATTCTAGTCTAAGAATTCTTGTGGAATTGTGGATTGTATACTTAGCCCAATAAAACTAGATGAAGGCCAGGCAAATATGCTTAAACGAACATGGGCTAAGAAACCGTTCAATATGGACTTGGTTGAGAAGGCCTAGGATAAACGCTAGACACATGATATGATTCAATCGATGATTTAGGATTTATCACATATAAATTTAATAGTATTCAAACCAATATACACATATATATACATTGTATTCAAACAACATTTTTTTTGGAAAATTAACACCTGCTACGATCTTTTGGAAAATATTGAACAAAATACAACCTAGCCAAAGACATAAATTTTTGTACGATTTTTATTTTTTTATAGAAAAATGACACATTCCTCTTGAAGCACAGATCTAAATCGTCTGGAAGCGTGAGCATTGCTGATGGCGGCATCGCGAATTTGGGCTGAAGGATCGACGTCGTGGTTTTTCCGGTAGTAGTAGCGTCATAGTCTGGATTGAGGACTCGATGTTGCGGTTTGTAAGTGGTGTTGGCGTCGCGTTGAGGCGTCATGATTTGCAGGCGGTGGTATATGAGCAGAGTTTGACGACTATGTTGGTAGGTGACGGTATCAATCCCATCTCTCATTTACCTCCACTTTCTCAACATCTCCATCTGGGTACTTGGGATTCGGTTTCTATTTTCAGTTCACCATTCAAGCTTTCTCTGGTTTTGTTTTCAGCTCAAGATTGGATTCTTGTCTTTTTTTTTTTTTTCTTTATTAATTTTCCAATAACTTTTGCTCCACTGTGCTCTCGACATAGATTAGTTCTACGAGTATTATATATGAATTCCGTTAGTTCGGTTATTGAACTTTTTTATGAAATCCTGTCATTTTATTTTTTTTCTTTACTTCTTCCGAGACTTCTATTTTTTTAATTTTATTACTTGGTCAAGATTCATCGTAGCTTTTGTCTATTACGATTTATTATATGTATTATGTATATATACATGCAAATGCATCCTTAATTATATATATGCGTTCCTACTTCGTTTTTTTTTTTTTTTTATTGTTTCACCTGTTTCTTTTGTAAATGTATCATTATCAAAGTTATTCTCTGCATAAGTTTCCAAAAGTAAAAAGAAATAAAATACTAATAAATTTTCATGAAAAAAAAAAACACTTAAAAATTTGATTGATTGTTATTTGCTAATTTGTACTAGCTAGTTACAATAGTTAATATATATTAAGCTTATTCAATAGCACAAGAATTGTAAAATATTTCTTAACTTTCTCTATAACGATATGCATATTAAAGAATCAATCAAATTATATAAGTAAATTGCAATGCATGTACCTTTCGTGTATGTAACCGAATTGATTATTGAAAAATAACAGTCAATTTGAACGATGAAAACGTCAACAATTTATAATTAGTCACTTTTGAAATTAGTAATTGGATTTGTAACAAGAAAATATCTTGTTTACTTATAACCACTACTTTTTGTTGTTCCTTTATTACTTTGGTAATTTCTTAGCGGGGGATAGGTTGCCAAAGGTGTGTGTGGTAGGTATGCGCCATTTTAATAAAATCATATAGGATGCTATTTGTTACAAATCTAGCAATTGCCTAAATTTGTATTCTCATGTGGATTCCATTGCTTAATTGGACTCCTGATTACGAGCTTAGCTAAAAATATATATTTCTACTATTTTTATTTCAAAAATAAATTTGAATTTAGTTTTTTTTAGCGGAATATCTTGTATATAAGTAAATCATTAAAACCATGAATATTTTTTGAAAACTATTATAGTTTCCTTTTTTACAAAAAACTTTGTAGCTAAATAAATCAAAAGAATCAACGAAAGTCTCTTAGAAACTATTAATGGTTTATTTTTGCAAAAAATCATGTACCTAAGTAAATCACATGAAATTATGAAAATCATTATAGTTTCTTTTAACAAAATGTTATGTATTTAAGTAAATTGCAAGAAACCAAGAAGCTAGAAACCATTATAGTTTCTATTTTGCAGAATGTTCTGTAGCTAAATATATCATAGAAAATCACAAGAGTTTTCTAAAAATCATTGTGGTTTTTTTTTTTCTTCAAATCTTAGAAATTATTGCGGTTTCCTTTTTGGAGAATGCCTTGTAGCAAGAATTGAGTGAGATGTAGAACAAGGATGCTAGAGAATATGATTTGGTTATTAAATTAAGTAATTATATTTTGAAGTAAAAATAAAAAAAAAACTATTTAATACTAACTTAGTTTTTAATTTCAAGAATAGTAATAAGTAACTTATTTTGGTTTCTGATTTCTACTTCTTGATTCACTATTGGATTCTAATAACCATAACTAATAGTTGGAAACTACTAGTAAAAATGGTTTCTAGTTTCTAATATTAGTTTTTTTTTTAAAGAACTAAAGTTATTTATATACAGGAAACCAAATTAAAGTTAAAAAGGAAACTAAACTAATTTCTAATAAATCTTTGTAGTTTTTTGTAATTTATTTATGGACAGGACATTATGCTATTAGTTTCCAGAAAATTTTTGTAGTTTTCTATAAAAAAATCTTAGTTTCCTGAAAAAAAAAAAAAAAAGATAATTTATTTACTAAAATACCATCACCATTTTTAGCTCCCAAAAAATTTAGAAAAATGTCCTAAAAATGTCATATAGAACTTTTATTATTTTTAAAAAATCGCAAATTTGGTAATATTTTTTAAAAAAATAGGTATAAATATCCAAAATCTATTTTTTTTTCAGGATTCTTATAAAAACGAGGTCCAAAGTCTGAAAAATTAAAAACTCTAGATAGGCTGAAATTTATGAAAAGTCCTGGATTTATTTAGAAATTTATCATTTTTTAAAAAGTTTATTTTAAAAAATAATATTATTCAAAAATCATTAGAAAAATACCATTTTTCTTCAGTATTGGTACTTATGTTAGGTACTTGAGATCACTCGAGATAATCAATCAGATTACTTGCGGTAACGAATTAAGTTAACCAAGATAATCATACTCGTTACTTCAAATATCTTATCAATTATAACAAGTGGTATTTTCTAAATATTTTTAAAAGTAGTATTTTTCTAAATAAATTTAGGATTTCAAAAAAATTTAAAATCTAGAATTTTTCCAAATTTTTTGAATTTTTACCATGTAAAATCAAAATTTTCTTCCTTTTTTTTTTCCACCAAAAATCCAAAAGGGGCAATTGCCCCTTATCCGAAAGCAACTCCGTCCTTGACCAAAGTTCAATATTAAGAGCATAAAAGTTTAAATTACATTAATATTTAACTATTAAAACTCTAGTTAGATAATGTGAATATGGTGCATGAAAATTGGTAACAGTAATACTCGTCAAAATGATATATTTTAAGATTACAAATTGATGATAAGAAATTTACAAATATCAAGATTACTACTAAGCAATATGTATTCATAGTATTAAAACTACTTATACTGAAATTGCTATAAATAAATAACATTGGAATGGATAAATCTAATAGAATTGTAATTTGTGATATATTAACTGGTATATGTAGCTTAATATATAGCACAATTAATCCCAAAACACAAATTGATAATCACAATATATAGCTCATCCACGACATAATAAAAAAACTAAACAATATCCAATTGATTCAAGGTACATCAATATAATGAAATTAAGGAATTACCTCTCAAGATTTCCAGAGATTTGCACTTCCCATCTTCCCTAAGATCAACCTACAAGATTAACAAGCCAAGTGCAAGAGATTGATCATAGCTCATCTCTTTACCTTAGCATTCTCTCCAAACCAACACACACACATGCATGCACAGGCGCAGGCACGCATGCGCACATACTAGTAACATCTAATTTCAAGCCATGCCCCTTAAATCACCACAAATGGGCTTCATGGGCCTTATTACGCGCATCTCTATAGATGAGAGCTTTAGCCCAATGGACTGACCAAAGTTAGCAAAGAGATGGAATCTAGGAGGCCTCGGTCTAGTTAGATAGCTAATGTCTATCTCATCATGACCCTAGGTAATACTATGCATAATTAATACATAATCATATAATTGTTCATAACATACTTTTTAACTATGATATCATAGTGAGTTGCCGATCGTTATACTAGTCTATACAAAATATTTTAACAATAAATATCTATATAAAGAAATTAAATGAGAAATTTTCTCCAATAACTCTTTTATTTCGTTCTTTTTTTCTTTCTCTTACAATGCTTCTTTTGTTTCGTTGTGTTTTCTTTACTATTGAAGCGGCCTATTTATAGGTGTCGAAGTGAGATACATGAAGGAGCATTCTAAAGATGATGGCATCTCTTCAAGTTAGCCCTTCTCAAGTTAGCTTCTTATAAGGACTTGACATTATAAACTGGCATCTCAAGGTTTTGATGCCTTATATAGGCATCATACGTTAATATGGACTTCCAAATTTGGTATTTCACAACTTAAACCTAGTTTGGAATTGATTTTAGATTTTAAAAATAACTAGAGGAAAATGAGGAGGGGAAAGTATATGGTAAGTTTCTACTTTTGGTGAGTATTGTAACTACTATTTTAAGTAAAATTTGAGAAGAATATAAGGGTTGCCTTCAAAACTAATTATGTTGTCATAATACAAATTATCTAAACTATAATTTAACAGTATACACAATCTAACACAATCTATAATTTACCAAATATTTAAATATTACTTTAAATAATACAATAATTTTGTAAATTAAATTCATCAAATACTTATACCTACCACCACTTCTCGCTCATACCATACTTATAACAAGCTACAGTAGGACTATAGTAACTACAATACAACACAGTAATACTAAATTATCTCTCAATCTTATATTTGATTCTATAATGGCCATCCACTGTAGTGGTATAAGTGGTGCAGCTGAAAAGTAGATGAGTTCATGATCACAAGTTTGAGTGATAAGCGGTCGTCTCATTAGCCCTATGTGCTGGCTAGGGGTAGGAATTTCGGTCTTTTATTGTCCTCGTTCTAGACTTCTTAAAGTGAATTACAAAAAATTATCCAAAAAATTAAATATTTTGTAATTTAAATTTTAAAATTTAGATTCCTTAAATAATACCTAAGAATAAGAATTTTTTAAAATTAATATACTGGACTGACTTTTTGACCAATTTTTAGTAAAAAAAATAATAATATCCTCTATTAAAATTGAAAACTAAATTAATCTTTAATATTCTATTTAATTTTGAGGATATTATTGTATTTTACCAATTAAAATTATTCAAAAAACTTAATTTGGAATATGAATTTTTAAAAATTCTTAATCTAAAAATATTATTTTGATAAATTAAAAAATATCTATAAGTCTTTTAAGTTATTTTTTTCAGTTTACCGACTTTTTATTAGCAAAAGAAGAAAATGAAAAAAAAAAAAAAAAAAA